>JAYMFT010131634.1:0-13019 GCA_038088735.1 Panulirus argus | reverse complement strand
TGTGTATGTATATGTATGTATATATGTATATGTTGGTATGTATATGTATGTACTGTGCATATATGTATATATGTGTGCATGTGGGGGGATGGGTCTTTCTTCGTCTGTTTCCTGGCGCTACCTCGCTGGCGCGGGAAAACAGCGATCAAGTATAATAAATAAAACAAATAAATAAATATATATATATATATATATATATATAACTAGACCTGTATACATCTTCCCAGTATTACCACATCCATCTAACTGGAGTATATATAAATGTTCCCGTCAATAGTCAGCACTGTTGTCCATGGGAATCATTCTGGCTGAAGACGTTTGTGGCGGCAAGAGAGAGCCAAAGACTGAGCCCATAAAGCCATCTGGCCGGCCGGGAACACACCTCACGCTCGTCTTCCGACCCTTGAGCCCCACGGCAGACCCATACAGATGATGGCCTGGCCCCTGGTATTCCAGCCAGTGTATGTGGAATGACCCAGCGAACGACGCAGCAGAATATGCATCATCACTGTTTATCTCAGAAACGTCCGACGAATATCATTAATGTCCCTTACGAACAGTGGCGGGCCACTGTATAGACCCAAGATGGCAGCCACTGTACCCGT
This sequence comes from Panulirus argus, assembly GCA_038088735.1. NCBI lineage: Eukaryota > Metazoa > Arthropoda > Malacostraca > Decapoda > Palinuridae > Panulirus > Panulirus argus. The sequence goes on along the minus strand of JAYMFT010131634.1, from coordinate 12,414 downwards.
AATCCATCAGTGTTTCCCACAATTTCCATAAATCAAATATGGTTGTCAAAATATCTGAAGTCTTTCCCCAGCAAACCGCTTTCACTTGACCGACTTACGTCTTATGAATCAAGTGGCATGTTAGTGATCACCGCGTCATCGCGGATCAACATGCGAGTAGACACGCGAGCAGCGCGGCAGGTGCTGTGTGTGGCAGGCGACAGTGGTCCTCCAGCAGTGTACCGGAGTCCCCTGGATATCAGGATGGGTCAGGCACAGAGGACACAACCTAACAGAGACGGTGGACGTGGCCAGCTTCCTGAGTGCTGCAGGAGCCTCATACCGATAGAAGGGCTAGCAATGCTAGTACGTAAGGGATGGATACTGAAACAACTACACATGTCTCAGCTTCTATGGGTCTCACAGGGATAAAGAGAAGACCTCCCTAAGGACACTCCCTAAGGGCAGGATGACCCATTTCCTGTTGGTACAGATTCCCATCGCTGCCGCAGAGCGAACTGCCCGGCCAACGCTGGGGATGACACCGACCTTCTGGTACCACTTCGTCAGCCGCACGCTAACCTTAACATGCCCGTCCAGCCCGACCACTCGGAAAAGGACACCGATATGCCGGTGTGCTGCTGTCTCCAGAGGCATACGTGGTCCACAAGTGTGTGATATAATGTGCTGTGCATGAAGGCTGTCCCTGGGCGTGACATCCCGTATATATGGGCTGGGCAAGGGAGTTGCCCTGATGACGATGATACACATCAATCAACTCTTTCATGAAGAGGCCGAGGTATGAGCTGATCCACCACACGTAACGGAGATGGATGGACGTAGCATCAGGAGGAGAGAACGTCACGGCGTATGCATCCAGCGGTCCAGCAGGTGATGAACTGGGTCTCCTCCGGCCGCAGCCGTTCTGGTTTCACCAGCAGGCAGACCACGAGTACCTCTTGTGTGCAGCCACAAGCGCTTCCCCAAACATCAACAGCTGCTAAGGTGCACGACGTGCGCGGCTACTGGCCGGGGCAGCAGCGGTGGCACGTTTGGAGCCACAGGACTTGGGAGGATGGTACGGGCACGGGAGGCAGTACCCACCTTCCCTAACTGATAAGGGTACAGGCCTCACAGTTAACCCCTGAATGTGGCCAAGGGTAAGAGCAACGTGGTGTGTGGCAGCAGGCGGTGGAGCTCCAAGGGAGCATGACCCAGTTTGTTCCACTGGATGTGGGCAGTGTAGAGGTGGTACATGTACAACTGTGACGAGCCTGGGTGAAGACGACGACGATGGAGCATCTGATACGTGTACGCCACTGTCACACGTAAAGGGCTGCAGCACGTTACAGAATACCACGTATATCATACAAGTGTACAGAACCTATGGGTCAGTCTTGCATTTTAGGGATAAATATACCAAAAATACCTAAACGCTATCACATATTAGTGGTAAGAGTTATAGATGATGCGGCACCTTACTAATAATCACATCATGTGTTGGTGGTTATATGTAAATAATTTATATTCGTAAAACTCTAAAAATAAATCGACTGGAAGGGGAAATTATTTGGTCAAAATGTCGAACCAGTGATACTACGGCGGCCATCTTGGATTTGCGTAAACTGGGCACTGTTTCCCCGCTTTCAGTTCGGCTCGACCTCTGACGTTCCATTCTGTACACATTTCTGAGACAGATGGTGATAATATAAATTCTGCTGCAACTTGTGGTGGGTTGAACCTTTTCTCGCTCCAGTCATAAAACGACTGGGCCATATATGACAACTGTAGGGTCAGTTAGTCATGCCCAAGGCTCGTGCGGGCTCGCCCAACGGGTTGAACAATGGAAGGGAAACTTACGGGGCTGGCTGGTTCTGGGGCGGGCGGCTCACAGTCGGGAGTACTGAGACCAAAGCCTTACCTGTAAACACAAATAAATTCTAATCAAAACCACGTCAAATCTTTTTAATTAAAGTCAGAAAATGACCAAAAATATATCTTCACAATACTTCATTGACCTTATCCAACCATTACAAAAATAAAAGTGACGTTACATAAAAATACTAAGATATTTCAAGTAACATATTACATAAAATACAAATTACAAGTCATAATCATATAACAACGCGAATGATAATATAAATCACATATTGTAATGAAAATGTTGCTGACATCTATATAACAAAATGTAAATGATGCCTAATAAATGGTACTATTTACAACTAATGTTTATCATACTCTACAAATGATGTAACTTAAGACCTCTAATGTAAATATCACTTTCAGATGATTTACGTAAACTATCTACTGCATGTGAGATCAATAATACATCATATCATTCGAATAATTTAATGAAATGATAGTCTTCAAGAGACTTAATTCATGCAAATTATACTTTCAAAATTATAACATTTACACATCTACAAATCACACATTTATGTAAACTGAAGTAAATGAAAATCTATAATTGTAAACTTACGTGATCAAGCGTATATATTAATTCACCAATCATACAGTGACAAAAAGCAAACGGAAATCATCATTCATAAACGCTGACTGTAATCCATAAAATATGCCATATGCAAATATGTCAGGTCATACAAGATGGTGTAAGGAGGTGAAGTGTCATACAAGATGATGTATGGAGGTGTCATGTCATACATGGTGGTGTATGGAGGTGTCGGGTCATACAAGATGATGTATGGAGGTGTCGTGTCATACAAGATGATGTAAGGAGGTGTCAGGTCATACATGGTGGTGTATGGAGGTGTCGTGTCATACAAGATGATGTATGGAGGTGTCAGGTCATACATGGTGGTGTAAGGAGTTGTCGGGTCATACAAGATGATATATGGAGGTGTCAGGTCATACAAGATGATGTATGGAGGTGTCAGGTCATACATGGTGGTGTATGGAGGTGTCGGGTCATACAAGATGATGTATGGAGGTGCCGGGTCATACAAGATGATGTATGGAGGTGCCGGGTCATACAAGATGATGTATGGAGGTGTCGGGTCATACAAGATGATGTATGGAGGTGTCAGGTCATACATAGTGGTGTATGGAGGTGTCGAGTCATACAAGATGATGTATGGAGGTGTCAGGTCATACATAGTGGTGAATGGAGGTGTCGGATCATACAAGATGATATATGGAGGTGTCGTGTCATACAAGATGATGTACGGATGTGTCAGGTCATACATGGTGGTGTATAGAGGTGTCGCGTCATACAAGATGATGTGTGGAGGTGTCAGGTCATACATGATGATGTATGAAGATGTCAGGTCATACATGGTGATGTATGGAGGTGTCAGGTAATACACGGTGGTGTATGGAGTTGTCGGGTCATACAAGATGATGTATGGAGGTGTCAGGTCATACAGGGTGGTGTATAGAGGTGTCAGGTCATACATGGTGGTGTATGTAGGTTAGTGGTGTCAGGTCATACATGATGATGTATAGAGATGTCAGGTCAGACATGGTAAAGTACACAAAAAGTTAGATCATACAACTCAATTCTGAAACGTGTCCGGTCATACATCGGGGAGCACCTGGTCAGATCATACAAGATCAAGGAGTAAATAACCTAGAATCGGACATGCAATACCCTGACATGTGGAGGTCAGACAGGGTCATGTGGTCAAGCAATTAATTCCTAATATGGGAGGCCAGTCACAAAGTGTCAGGCATTCAAGTATTAATGAAATGGAACACCAGTCAGACAGGGTCATGCAGTCAAATAATTAACGACTGAGGAACCAGTCATACAGGCAATGACTGATATAGGAGACCAGTCGTACAGTGTCAAGTGAGGACTTTGAGGGGAGACCAGACATACAGTGTCAAGTGGGGACTTGGAGGGGAGACCAGACATACAGTGTCAAGTGGGGACTTGGAGGGGAGGCCAGTCTTACAGTGTCATGCAGTCCAGTAATGAGGGACTAATGTGGGAGCCCTAAATGCCTGGAGGAGAGGGAAGACTCGCCCAGCTGGAGACCCCTGGGGGTCTAGAAGGAACGAATCACCTGACCAGAGGTATCAGGAGGTCAGGGGAGGATGGCTGACACAGCAGGAGGCCTCTGGCTGTAAGAAGGTGAGGCCTCACCTGGCAGAGAGTCGAGGTAATATCAGGGGAACAAGACCCAAGACGTTACAGGTACCTACAGTTCAGGGGAGGAGGACTCACCTGGCTGGGGGCACCTACAAGACTGCAGGGAACAACACTCTGCGAGTTGAAAGCACCTTCAGGTCACGGCAAGACCACTCACCTACAGGTCACGGCAAGATCACTCACCTACAGGTCACGGCAATATCACTCACCTACAGGTCATGGCAAGATCTCAACTACAGGTCACGGCAGGATCACTCACCTATACGTCAAGGCAAGATCTCAGCTACAGGTCAAGGTAGGACCACTCACCTACAGGTCACGGCAAGACCACTAGCCTACAGGTCACGGCAAGACCACTCACCTACAGGTCAGAGCAAGATTACTCACCTACAGGTCACGGCAAGACCATTCACCTACAGGTCACGGCAAGATCATTCACCTACAATGTCACGGCAAGATCATTCACCTACAGGTCACGGCAAGATCACTCACCTACAGGTCACGGTAGGATCAGTCACCTACAGGTCACGGCAAGATCACTCCCCTAATGGAAAGGGCACCTACGGGTGAAGTAAGGAGTAACCTAAGTGACGACGCTTGAAGGTAAGGAGAAGACTCACCTGGCTCAAGGCACCTGAAGATGAGGGAAGGAGTCTCCAAGGCGGAATCACCGGAGGAAAAAGAAGACTGGCAGTCTGAGGAGGTGGCTCACCTAGCTAGGGGCACTAGAGGTCAAGGGAGAAGGCTTCACCTAGCTAGGGGAAAGTGCAAGTGAGGGAGAACTTCTCTCTTATCTGGGGCCATTGGAGATGTGGGAGATGGATCACCTAACTGGAGCATCCTGAGGTCAGAGAAGTAAGACTCGCCTGAAGATACACATGGTCAGGTTAAGGCGACTCACCTACCTGGAGGCCAGGGCGGGGGACTCACCTAGCTGGAGACCAGGGCAGGGGACTCACCTGGCTGGAGGCCAGGGCAAGGGACTCATCCAGCTGGAGACCAGGGCAGGGGACTCACCCAGCTGGAGTCCAGGGCAAGGGGACTTACCTAGTTGGAGGGACTTGGAGGTCTTGAGGACGGAATTAGCCGAGGTCTTCCGCCGGCGGTCGCCAATGTGGCTGAACCAGGAGCCGATCTTGGCCGTGCCGGACGTGAAGGAACTGAAGGTGGAGCTCTTGTGCAGCATGTTGAGGCCAGGTCCCTGCCAGCTGACTCCTTCCCGGACTGGTGGGGTGCGGCCTCCTGCGGCCGCCTCTGTTGGGTGGGTGGGAGCGGACGGGTGGGTGGAGGTGGGTGGGGAGGACACAATGTCAACTCCTCATTCTGGCGTCATGAGGGCGGGCGAGGCACAGGGGAGGCAGGAGGGAACCATCATCTGGCCATAGTAAGGTACTTCTCTCACCGGCTGACACCGGGCACCCACTCTCGCCTGGCCGGGGGTCACGCACCACCCTCCGCTACCAGGGCAAAGGAACCCTCGCCACCAGGCCAGCTACCGCTCCTCTCCTACCTCAGATACCAGCCAAGACTGCCACAGCGTGAGGTGCACCTGTGGAAGGGCGCGGGAAGGCTGGGGTGTGCTGGGGGAGGTTGTGCAGGTCGGAGCTGCAGAGCGGGACTGGTGTGTAGCAGGCCCCGGGAGCCGTCTTGCCCGGGCTTATCAATACACGCCAAGGGCTGATAACAGGGCCAAGATCAGCGCCTCCCTATCACCTGATAACACCCACAACGCTGCTCCCACAGCGCCCTGAGAGACGGTCACCCGTACACCACGTGAGGAGGGACCACTGGTCACTTCGCCAGCCAGAAAGGGGCGGCCCAGTGTTTACTACGGGGAGATGGGGGACAAGAGTGTTTACTACAGGGGGAAGACTTCGGTGCTGACTGGCAAGCGCAAGCCAACACTCGGGGTCAGTACTGTGGGAGGGCCGTGTGTCATCACAGAAGGGGGCCGCGTGTTTAATACGGGGGCAGGGCAATGTACTTGGCCGCCCTTGCTTACTACAGGGGAGGTGGACGTTTACTACCGGGTAGGAAGGACGGGTGTGTACGTGGGTGACTAGGTTCCCTAGAGCGGTAGGTTTACTTCAGGTAGGCGGGCGAGGCGTGCACGCTCCGCAGGGGGCTGGCTCCCTCCTCGCTAGACCTACCAAGGAAGGAACAGAACATTATAGAGAACACATACCAGAGGGCCGAGCCAGGCGTGTGAAGACCCCCCACATCCGTGATCAAACCAGTTACCATCCAGCACAAGGAAGCAGGTACGCTACGCCTGCCGCTCCTTCCCTCTCCACCGCACTACTGTACCCACACAAACACTTACCGGTTCACGGCCACCACCTGCCAACACACGTACCTACCTACCCCTGTATGTGTAATGATCTATTCACTGTACGGGGAGGGAGTTTCACACTCGCGGGGCCCCGTCTCTTGTGCCTGCAAAATGTGTTTTCAGTGTATTGGAAAACCGTCCAAACCATACCTGCCCAGCCATCGGTGACGGGAATTCCTTATACCCAACCTCTTTATTTTCTGCCCCTCTATCTCAACAACTACCCAAAAGATAAATATAAGTGAATAAATAAATAAATAAATTATAATCTTCAACGGTACGTTAAGTCACTGTCAAACAGCTGCAAAATACATTTACGAGTAGAAATCTGTTTCTCCCAGGACGGTAGAGCAGCTGCGGGTCGCGGGGGTGTCAGCCTGGATGATGACGTCAGTCAGGCCTCCACCCAGCTGACGAGGTCAACACAGGCTAAATAGGGAATCCCCGCCGCCACCATGCCCACAACACCAGACTCAAAAACACTTCACGTCCCTCGTCTTCTCTCGGATGGCTGAAGAAAACGGAGGCGTGCGGCGGGTATCCGGGGCTGGGCTGGGCATCGGACCCGAGCTCCTCCGGTCCTGACAGGCCGACCGCCACCTTCCCACGACTGGTCGTCCTCTCGGAACACGACCCGACGGAAATGGTCGTCCTGACAGAGCACGACCCAGCAGGGAAAGGTCGCCCACAGAGAACACGACTTTAGCGAGAAATGGTCGTTCAGCTAGACTCTTCAGCCGAACGCTAATACCACTAGGGGTGACAGACTTGTCAACATCTGTATTATTGTAACCACTTAATGTTTACCTAATTACCACTAAGTGCATAATGGATAAATCATAAACGGTTAATCTGTAATCCTTCTTGTATACCTGCCACCCTGACTATCTAGATGTGCCTCACTCAGGTGCTTATTCAGAAAGCAGAAATATCCAGCCCCACCAGGATCTTAAGCTCTGTAATTACTTAACTACTTGCTGCTATGACCTCCCAGTTCTGTAATATCTTTAATACCTCAAATGTGTATTTTCAGCTAAATGACTGCCTGTATTCAATAAGCCGTTCCTTATTCATTTACACACAAACACACACACACACACACACACACACACACACATGGCTCATGGTCCTAATGAAATTTCACCACATGTAGTGAAGATATGTGCAGATATACTTTTTTTGACAGACCACTTGAAATGTTGTCCACGACGCTGCTGGAGAGAGTGATGTGCCAAAAGAATGAAGGTGGGTAGACGTCGTATCAATCTTCAAGAAAGGAGGGTGAGAAGAATCGCTGAACTACAGACGGGTCTCCCTTGTAAGTATGGTCTCTCAGGTTCAGGAAAACATCATCAGAAAGGAAATGTACGACTTGTTCGAGAGTAAAAACTATCTAGGAGAGAAACAATACAGTTTCAAGGAACGGTGGTCATGCGTAGTGAACCTACGGGAGAGTGAGCTCTGTTCAAGGAAAAAGACAAGGCGGGGTGGATTTTTTCTCAGAAAGCAGAAGACACTGTACCACACAGGAGGTTGATAAAGAAGCTGGAACTCTGAACTTCAGGCATGCATATGGTGTAGACTACTTCGACTGATAAAAGATTATCTCGGTGCAAAGTATTCACTACGAAAGAGTGTAAACACTAATCGTAAGCAATGGCATATAAAATGTAGAATTTTAATGTAATTCTGGAGACGTCTAAAGTTATATACAGAAAGGAGATATCATTTATCGTGTATGTATATAATTTTACAGTCTTTCCGGCCCGAACTGAAATTTTCCATTGCCCTCAATCGCCCTCGCTATTTCCCTAGTAAATGCTAATGTCTTAGTTGAAGGGAACAAAGGACACCACGTCAAGGGAGCCTTCTGGAAATGGGTAGAGGTGGCAAGTGGCGTGCCCCAGGGTTCTGTTTAGGTGCCGCTACCCTTCTTGATCGAAGCGAATAACTTTTTCAAACGGGCTGAACACCTATTTGAACACGCTGGTAAGTGATGACAAGATCATTTGTTTATATATATATATATATATATATATATATATATATATATATAAAGCCTGGAGGACAGCATCAACTCCAACGGAGCTGCATCTACGCAAACTCCACCGTTGGTCTGATACATGGCCGATGAAATCCAACCGAAGTAAATGTCCAGTGATGAGGATGGGACAGCGCAAAAGACTTCATTAAACTTATGATCTAGCAGGGACTTGGAGGGTTGACATCGTCCCCAGCCTGTCGCCAGAGTCCCACAGTAAGAGAACAGTAGAGAGACAAACCGTCTGCTGGCAAATATCAAAATTTCATTTATGTATATGGACTGGGAAATATTCAGCAAGCTGTCCACATCTAGAATAAGTTTCTCAAGCTACCGCATTTAAAGAAGTGCAAACAACTAACAGAGAACGTGACAATGCTGGTAGAGGAATTAAGAGATCTGAGTTACGGGGAAAGGTTATTAGGGGCTTAAACTTACCCACCATGAAAAAGAAAAAAGAAGGCTGGACCAGAGCGTCCACCTTTTCAGGCTAACATGACCTAACCGGACCAGATCACCTGCCCTGGCTAACCAGAACTGACTGTGCCAAAACGCCTGGCCCGGCCAACACAGAGAGGTCAACACACACTGCCGACTTCACCCTGACCTCCCCTCATGAACTGAGCCTGCCATCCGCACTCCGTTCCTCACACACATTTCCTACGCCACTCTTCTCTCCTCTCTCACACTCACCAGTAATCCTCGCACGTCAGCCCCACCGAGATGGGGACAGAAACAGCAACATCTCACAATGCAACCCTAACTCCTGCCAGTCTACGTACAATCGAGGCAATAACATGTAAATCAACGCCACATATGAAAATGAACCTTGCAAACGCTACATCGCCACAGATACATCACACCACCACGAGTACGGCACCACACTACCGCAGGTACAGTACCGCACCAGATGGGTATAATACCACACTACCATGGGCACAGTACATACCTATCCACCAGGAACCGTCTCCTGTCGACAGAGCCACACAGAGACAACGCGCAAACGCTTCTTGGGGAATCAACTGAAATCCCCGGCATCCTTGTGGTAAACACTGTGGTGGTGTCCCCGGAAGGAGTAACCCGTGAGCCGGGGGCGTCCCACTCTACCTACATCCCCTCACGTGCGGATGAACAGGATATTACTAATAAAGACGAAAAAATAATGTCGGGGAACTCCACAGCTTACTTCCGCTGTTGTCGTCGCACTGGTCACGACTTTCTAGTCTTATTATTAACAACAATAAGCACATCGCGATACGATGTTGATCTCTTCTTCCTCACTGAGTAACATAATCAATTTTCTTATTTTATCAACTACTGACCAACAGGTTCCCTGACAGACGCTCTCCCGGCTGGACCAAGGTACTGAGCATCCTCTGAACTCGTCCAGATGTTTTATTATTATTAATCTTCATCAGCAGTGCTGGGTGCCGCGCGCTATCCCCCTTCGCCGACTACCACACTCTGCAACACGTCGGACATCTACGATGACGAGGTAGGCCCCACCAAACACACGCACACCACTACCGTCTTAGTTGATGACACTCAACCATCCGCAGATGGAAAAGGGAGGAGGAGGAGGAGGAGGAAGATGCACGTGACTGGACAATGTACCACCACTGGATGCGACTTAGCCTGTGAGACGGGTACTCGCACGGCTCCCGAGCACAGCCTCGTCCACCACCTCCTGAAGACGTCCACCGCACTAACGCCACGCTTCCATGGCGCCTGCTGGACCACGACCCCCAGTTGGAGAGCTGATGCCGCTCCCGACACAAGCCACGCATCTCAAAAACAATATCAACGCTCTTCTGAGGGACTATCTCTCCTCCCTAAGACTTCAGACGGTCGTGTTGTATAAGTCCGGACACCCACCAGATGCATCCGGCATTACCGTGCGCCACTCGCATCCCATTCCGGAATACACTCTCGAAAATGAATCAGTTGAACTGATGCCAATCATCATTACTGTATCTTCTTAGTGAGAGAAAGGGCGACGCTGCTACTCGCCCGGGAGACGGACCCTTCAGCTACCATAACCACACCCAACCCGCTAGCAGCAGGTGCACCACTTGAACTTCATTTTCTCTTAATTCTACAAATTGTTGCGTGAGGCGGCCTGTAGGGCGTGGGAGCAAGGGAGGTGGCCTGTACGGCGTGGGAGTGAGGGAGGTGGCCTGTAGGGCGTGTGGAGGTGAGGGAGGTGGCCTGTAAGGCGTGGGAGTGAGGGAGGCGGCCTGTAAGGCGTTGGAGTGAGGGAGGCGGCCTGTAAGGCGTGGGAGTGAGGGAGGCGGCCTGAAAGGCGCGGGAGGGAGGGAGGCGGCCTGTAGGGCGTGGGAGTGAGGGAGGTGGCCTGAAGGGCGTGGGAATGAGGGAGGTGGCCTGTAGGGCGTGGGAGTGAGGGAGGCGGCCTGTAGGGTGTGGGAGTGAGGGAGGTGGCCTGTAGAGGGGGGGGTGAAGTAAGTGGCCAGTAGGGCGTGGGAGTGAGGGAGGCGGGCTGTAGGGCGTGGGTGTGAAGGTGGCCTGTAAGGCGTGGAATTGAGGGAGATGGCCTGTAGGGCGTGGGAGTGAGGGAGGTGGCCTGTAAGGCGTGGAATTGAGGGAGGTGGCCTGTAGGGCGAGTGGGTGAGGGAGGTGGCCTATAGAGCGCGGGAGTGAGGGAGGTGGCCTGTAGGGCGTGGGAGTGAGGGAGGAAGCCTGAAGGGTGTTGCAGTGAGCGTTGTTACCTACTTAACATTAATACCGGGGAGAAGAAACCACGGGAGAAGGAGGCAGAGGCCAGTGGCAGGGAGAGGGAGGGCATACCGACCGAGATGAGGGGACAAGACGAGTGTGGGGCAGAAGGAGAGATGGCCTGAGGGAGGTAGGGAGGGACGGATTGAAGGAGGGAGGAGGAGAGATGGAGGGAGGGAAGGAGGAGGAGAGATGGAGTGAGGGAGGGAGGAAGGAGGAGAGATGGAGTGAGGGAGGGAGGAGGAGAGATGGAGTGAGGAAGGGAGGGAGGAGGAGAGATGGAGTGAGGGAAGGAGGGAGGAGGAGAGATGGAGTGAGGGAGGGAGGGAAGGATGGACTGAAGAAGGGAGGGATGAAACGACTGAGAGTCACATCATGACCTTCCAGTCAGAAGAGTCCTCGCGACTCGTTCATTTCTCGCCAACTTTGCAATGTACTCGTCACGGCATCCGCTGGAGGTGGCACCCGTCACACCCTCCACCACCACCACCACCAGTGTGGCATCCACCACCACACGACGACCCCCCGCACCAGCGGCTGACGGCCGTGCCCGGCGGGGTGTGACCCCCTCTGGCGGGAACACACTCTTGAATCGACTGGTGCGGCCCGATGGGACGACTCTCCAACACGACCACAAGACCCACGGGTATGAAAGGTGTGATCTTCGACCTGGCCCTCGAGTGGTCGTCACACCCAGAGGTCGTACCGTCGTAAAGACGACATATGGCGAACTACGGAGGAACGAGGAGTTAATAATACCCAGAACACGGAGCTGAGGTCAGCCCTAGTGCGCACACACACACACACACACACCTGGCAGCCGACAAACGAGGTGATAATCACCCCCGACCAACGGAACTACTGGTGACGTCATCAACACACAGTCATAGGCCTGGGACTCGCGGGCGGCACACCAGCTATGCCCCGGATATGCCACATCACTCTGCCCAAACTATGCCATTACGCCATGCCGTCCGCGTGGCCAGTTAGTTAGCAGCAGACCTTCGGTATACCCAAACAGCCTGCCAGCGTCTTCTTATGCCCGTGGCGTACCATCAGCGTATACCTACGGTATACCACCACGGTATGCCTGGGCATACTACAGTCCAATGCCCTGTGGTACATGAAGAACAGGGTTGCAGTATACCAGGAGAGTATGGCCGAGGTATACCGAAGTATACGGGTGAGCTCCCCCCCCCCGAGAGAGAGAGAGAGAGA
>JAYMFT010131633.1:0-27117 GCA_038088735.1 Panulirus argus | reverse complement strand
AGCTTGTTTATCAACGCATATATGAATTAAGAAAATTGAAAACTTGGTCCTTCTCATATATATATATATATATATATATATATATATATATATATATATATATATTCTTTGGCAAATTGTTGTCCATACAGAGTGGATGTAATACGATTCACTGTGACAGTACACGAGACTAATCAAAGAATTTGGTTAAACTTTGCTAAAAACATCATTCTTTACAAAGAAGTTGGTAATTAAGCAATATAATATCGCAGCACAATTAGCTAGGACCTACTAGGCCTTAACGTAACCTTGCAAAACCTCTCCCACAACTAAGGTTAAGGAAATGTTGCAACATCTCGCAGGTCTCCTTGTGTAACTTTAGACTTCCTGAACGAAGCACTAATTATAAAAACTTGGGAGAGAAAAAAAGGGACTCCTCCCTGTAGCCTCGCAAGGCACTACATGATCACTCTCCGTTCTTTACTAATGTTTTTCTCCGTCATAAGAGGAAACGTAAGATTTGCATCGTTTTTCTTCTGGGAAAACTTGCTTACTCTTTATATAACAGCAAAAAAGTAACACAAGCCGCTGGTGCAGGGATGCTACCCATACAGAAGCCAGGAGGAAGATACGGCGCGGCTGGCCACACACAAGGCCTCGCGCTGCACGACCAGTGTACCCAGATTTTTTTTCGCTTGTGAGAAAAGGCGCCAAAGCCAACTACAGTACGAAGGATGGTCTAGTAGGAGAACAGTAGAATAGATTTTTAGATGAAACTGATAATTGTCTATTGAATTACTTTATCATTTTCAATTTTTGATAATTCAATCATCTATTTTGTAAGAATATGGAGAGAATATCGTTATAGTACAAGTGGCCCATTTGCTTGTAAGCATAATGATGAGTTTTATCATGATATCCGTCGTTAAGATTTGTGAACGTTCATTCTTACGGATGTTTACCTCTAGTTTCCATAACACTTGTCTCACGAAACTGAATTGTTGAGAAGAATGAAAAAAAAATGTCAGCTTTATCCTCTCCAGTGAGCAACCCCAGGTGTTGGCGCATACGGTCACAAGAAATGTATTCGTTACCTTTGGGCATCAGTCATAAGCTATGACCACACGTGAGGACCTTAGTTCACCGTTCGCTGATGCTTCTCAACACACGACACAGCTACGTAATTAGTGACCTGCCCTGAATCGTGACCCCAATCTCCCGCATCAAGAGAAAGAATGGCTTTCATCACCACGTTAATTCAGCGGGCAAGTACAACGTCACCAAAGGTCGAACGCGGCTTAAAATAACTTCCAAGGCGGAGGGAGTACTGCGTCCAGTCCGGGAGACTGGTAGCAACGTCTCCGGTGCCAGGCCTCGGACATGTACTAAGAAACAATCATGACCTGTTGCTTCAAATGTTCTCCAAGTGACTTACGTGTGTCATACGAACCTGACAGTAATTTCCAAGTTGTTTATATAGTTTGGTTTGCAGCGAACGTATTTTACTCATACCAATAATACATGTTTGCCAGTGGCTTGCAGACCTCCTTGTATATCATAAATACGTTCTGTGCGGCACTGCGACCTCTAGCTGCCTCCCTGGGGCATATGGACTCAACCTCTAGTCGGCCTCAAGGTCACTCAGGTGTCAATATGATCCCTTCGTGGCCTACACTTATCTTCTAATAGCCAATGATTTTCCTCCCCTAGGTTTCTTTTTGTCACTGTGACCTCCAAGTGGCTCCCACTTGACCTCGGGCGGTCCAGCAGTAGTGCAAAATCTCCGAGGCAAACACTTCGATTCACAGTGCTCATTCGGAGGTCGCCCCGCTCACCACATCTTGGTTATCCGTCGGCATAGAACTGATCAAATATACTCCTTACAACTGGAAAAATATCTAATATTACGTAAAATTGTCATTTCAAAAGCTAAAATTGAATGACAAAGTTGATACGGATATTATTTCACGACAACAGTATTTACGCAAATCAATATGTGTAAAACAGGTGAAAATTTGTTACAAAAATACAGAGGTCTTTGCTTAATATAAACTAATTTTTCTGCTGGTTTATATTCGTAGCGAAACAAAGTATGCAATTTTATCATCTGAATAACATGCTGGTAATAAATTCGTAAATTTGTTATCTATTAGTACTTTCGACTACATTAGTTCCAGAATTAAATAAAATCTTTTAGGAAGTCATGGAAGACCCGTTACGTCAGACTGAACAAATATATTTTTCTCTTCGTGCTCCCCCACCCCCTCCCATCCACCATTAATTGACGTCACAAACCTTAATTAAAATGCTCTTTTTCATAATCAAGTGACATATTCAGTTCCATATATCTAGGCTATGTTTCCTACGCAATGCAGACTTTTTCATATTAGCGTCATAGGTTTAGGGTGATGAGGTAATCAGATCTCGACCAGCCTTCAACAAACATTTTAATCTACAGGAGTCCTCCACCCCCGCCCCACCCCGCGCCCGCCGGGTTATTGATCACCTCACCGCTTACATGACGTCGTCTCCTTCATGAATAAATGAACATTAGCCTTTTCCCCAACCATGACACATGCCTTAACAGGGACACTTGTGTCAGCCTTGGGATATTTCTCAAACCGCAAGTTCAGCTGAAAATAGAATGTGAAAAAAAAAACAGGGCTGATAAAAAACAATAATCTTTGCTAGCTTGCAGTAAGTTGATACTTAGTATTGATAAATGCCTTTTGTATAAATGGAAATTGAGTTATTACAGTTACTGCATCTGAGAGTACAGCAACAGCCATGATTTGTTACAGTGCTAATGTAGTTACTGCTGCGGGTACTTTCGTTGGCATTGCTCCGACTATGTGCAAATCATACTCTGAAAAGGAGAAAATCTTAACGTTAAAAGACCAGAATAAAATGAGTATAAATTGGTATTTTATCATTAAAACCGCCCGAAATTCTTCTCAGCTTTTACGTTCTCAAGATCTAAAAAAAAATAATAATAATTGGTTATAATTCAGCCGAGAGGCTACGGTGTGATTTATTCCGTTTTCAAAAGGTCAACGGTTTAAATGAAAACACTTGTGGCATTTATCCACACGTTCTAAAGTCTGTAAAATACAACAAATAGTGATATAGAGAGCGTCCACCTCACGTTTATCTAACGTTTGGGATACGGGGAAGACGATGACGGTACCATGGTAAGTGGTAACAGACAACACTTGGTAAATTTCCCTCCCAACCTGACGTTGGTGACGGTTGCTCCCCCATCCCTCACACCGGGCCACCTGTTGCTCCGCCCCACACTATTGTCCCTTCCATCCGCTTCTGTCCTTCCTCCATCACCTCCAACTCACCTACTTCACCACGTCTCCGCTCTTCTACTTTCTAATCCAATCTACCAAGCTTCTGCTATTTCCACCAGCCCACTTTCTATTGCTCTTTCTCCCTCATGAAAGTGACTATATCATGAGGCGTTGCGGTTCACTCATAACCTTTCCTCATACAGTATTCTGTTGGTAACAGTCCGTTAACTCTACTAAGCCTACAGGTGTGGTGGTGGTGGTGCTAGCGCTAAGGAGTAAATGCCAAGGTTAAACAGTGACCGTTCCAGTATATTCCTGTCATCTGTTAATTTTCATCCTTCAAATCCACACGCCTCTGTCTCTTCCATCAGAAGAAGGGAACTGGCGATGGCAACCCCCGCCAATCCCTCAACGAGCACATTGCCAGCTAAAAACGAAAACCGTCTGCGGCAGGCCCTCTTGAGAGAGATAAGATTTATAGTTGTTGGAGCGGAAACTCAGAAGTTCATCCGTGCAGAGGCGAATGGAGAGCGACGGCTCGCTCCAGACGTCCTGACCCTCCCACAACAACTGATGCCCATGGTCCTTGAGGCAAGTGGGTGGATGAGTCAAGGAGCAGCTGGGCGGCCTGGCGGGTGAGGTTAATCGTGCATGATCCTCAGGAGCCTCTCGGGGATGGCGGCCTAATATTCGATACAGGAAAGAATGGCAGCCTCAGCGAACAGTGCTCAGGTCTGCACAGTTCTGCTTCTATACCACTCGCCTGATGAAGCTAAACCCAGGATCCTACATGTAACAATGGGCAAAGAAAGAAGCATTCAGCTCGATGTACAATTCAAATTAATTCTTGGATCAAGTTGCTTCTTGCCAAGACTAGATTATATCTTAAGTCTATACGATCCTCAAAAGCTGCAAACATTTTCTATGCATGCGGTGAGAGCAGCTTTCAGAACGGATGGCGAAGCAATCCTCGGCTCGAATGCTCCCATTGAGTTCCTGGGGATGAGATGGAACGAAATACGTCCCGTGAGTCATGCTGTGGGCGGGTCTGCATATGTGATGCCGCAGAAAAATGATGGGGCCTAAGAATCTTAACTACATTTAACGGGCTGGCGCGTCACGTTTTGGAATCTGGAATGAGGCTTCTGGCTAGCGACTGTGAATGATAATAATATCACTGGCCATTATTGTACCACATCCATCACGCCAGACTAGGTCAGGCCTCCATAATAAACATATCCATGAGGCCTTGAGGGCCCTTATCATTGTGTAAGGCAATACCATCCATCACGCCTGTTCTCTTACACAGAATAATGCGGGCGTTACATCATTATAAAAAGATTCTCAGTAACTGAATCAACAACCCATTCACAACATATATAGCTCGGGAGCTTGAGGCATAGGAGCAGTAAAGAAGGAGTTGCAATTCTCTTCGGTGACTATTTTCAAATGCGGTCGGGAATAATGTAGGCCATCTCGTTGAAAGGCCAGTCTAGGCGAAGATGAGGATCCTGGGATAACCTAGGAGCATCCCAGAGGCATGGTGAATGATGGGACTGACTAGACTAATACTAAACAGAAATGTGAAATCTACGTAACGAGGAATGTGAGGATGCCGAGTGGAACAGAGTGATGTAGCGGGAAATCACTGAGGTGGAATACAGCTGAAGAAGGTTGTGTGACTGGCAGGTGGAGGACGACTGAAGGACGGCCGGAGGAGGTGGAGTACGTCCCCGGGAGGTGGAGGATGGTCGAGGTGGGTGGAGAACTGCCGGGGAAGTGGAGGCGGGCGAAGAGGCGGCCTGGTGATGACAGACTCATTACGGAGAGGCGAGAATCGGGCCTGGCCAGCGATGGCAGATCACAATGACAACGGAACCAATCCTTCCCCTTCTCCCGTCCCCATCACCCATGCTCTGCCAAAGACCTTTCCTTGGTTGTGTTATTCCTTCCCCAGCACCTTACACTGACCACAATCTCCTCTTTCCCCACACCTCTCAACTCTGGTCTTTTCTCTCCAGCTCCTTTTGTTCTTATCTTTACCCTACACCTCTAAACATTATCTATCCATCTAACACAACTCCTCCCCATTCTACCCACGAGCAGCTTCCCCTCGCAGCCCAGTCACATATCCGTTTACACATCCTCGGTACACACTTGCCTCTATTCACCTCCACCGTCGCTCTTTTAACTCTAAAGTATTTTCCTCCTAAAAATATTGGTCCCAGATATCGCATACGGCAATTAAGCGTCCGTCAGTATGGTTGCATCGTGCAGGATTAAATATGCAGATGTAATTAAATTACCTGAGGTGTTAGCGCAGCACCTTTGGATTCATCTGAGGCCTACTGTTGATAGCATGATCAATTATGATTATGATGTTGCTGCTGCTTCCTGTGTGGTTACTGCTCCTGTTTGTGGTGCTGTTCGTGCACCTGTTGCTCTTATCTAACGCTTAAGTTTATAAACAGCTCTTATCTAACGCTTAAGCTTATAAACAATTACGTCGTCCGATGACATCCTGAAAAAAATTACTTCAAAAACTTTTACAAACCTCGTTAGCCGTTTTGGGCAGTTTTGAGTTAAACAGTATCTGCCACACTGAACAGCTATACTCGGTCCCTCAAAAGTGATAAAAGCTGCCTTACAATCAATGCAATTCTCTACGAGTCATATGTGGCCTTTGTTTATACACTACCACGATTCTATGAGCCATCTAGTTCATCAGAATCAAAACTCTTCCTCACCATATACCTACAACACTGAATATAATTTTTTGTACCCTATTCCAACTTCTGACCTCGTAAGTCTAAGAAAAAAGATAATGGATTCACAGAAGATCCCTTTCTTTAACGCTCACCTAAGGTTTGCAACACCGTTAAGACAGAGCGCTCATCATACCACTTTTTTCCATTTCCATGACAAGGAAGCCACCAAGCAAGTTCTTGCTTGGACGTCAGCACTGTTGCCCAGCGCCCGCGTCTGGACCACTTCTGCCGAAGAAACCACTCCTCCCATTCTCAAACTCGATATGATTCACTTCTCCATCTCTTTACGCTAATTAATTTTCTATGAGACGCGATGTTACACTGGGACTACAGGCGGATGTTTCTCGATTGTTGGTTGTTTACAGCAGAATAGCCACTCTTAACTTAAGAGAGTTAGGGCAAGTTTCGCAAATGGTAACGTTTATTCTCTATTTGGCAGTTAGTTGTCCACTGCTAACTAGTTATCGTTTACCTGTCGAAAACATTTCTTTAGTGTCGACGGTTTTTGTTCTTATATCAACGACTGTTTCATGAGCGACTGGTTAAACATAGACAGTTTAATCATCTACTGGTTAATCATAATCTTGGCAATTTATAATTCCTGACAGTCGACTACTATTGGAGCAGTGGATCCTTACTGTGGTGATCAGTTACGTTCTGGCTATCGGAAGCTTATTCTCGGCATAAAACCAATTGGTATTCTAAGGGTTGTAGATCCTGTGGCACACCATTCTAGGTTCTGTGGAAGGAGGTGTGCTGCATGTAGCACATTTCTACCGACACGACTTAATGCATAACACTCTCTTAAGTGAATGTCACACCAACAGGAACCTTTGCTCTAAAATACCTTTCGTTTCTGTACGTGAAATGTATATTTGTGCGTTTCTCTCTGATACCGTCTTGATATATATCATGACAAGGCCTTTACCATAGGTGTGTCGTGCAGTTGACCAGAGTCAACTCTCTTTCCCACCCCTCCTTCTCTCCTTCCTCCCCTCCTTTGTTTCCCCCTGCTGCTGCACCTCCTCTCCTTCCACCTCTCCACTGCTCTCTCACTTCTGCCTCCTCTCCTCCCCTTCCTCATCCCTTCCACCCTCATATCCATTTTCCTGTTCTTCCTTCTCTTTCCTTCTTTTTCTGCTCTGCTTCCCACCCATCTCCCTCCATTGCCTGCCAGTGCCAACATCAGGGTCTCACCATACACTCCGCGTCATCTCTACGGCATCTCTGGAATTCCGTCTCGCGCGAAAATCGCCAAATTTAGATACTGACGTTTTGATAATGATCCCTACCTACACAGCTTGTTCAGTCTCAAGTCATATAACAAATATCACACACAGTACATCGTGAATCTAGTGTCAGTGCAATCATTATTACCGATCTTGAAATTTGCACATCTGGCAATCACTCACATACACGCACATAAATCATGGCTAATGACAAACGTTTTAATCAGTGTTTGCACACCACACTTCCTCTCCCGCACTCTCCCCCCTCGCTCCCGCCAACCCCCAACTCACCAGCCTAAAAAGGTCGACTGCGCTCCTTCGTGTGAGATGGAAATGTGAGCAGAGTTTTACCACAATGAAAATCAATTTAGTGGCGCTGAAAGATTCCGGGGGAAGACCACCATAACATTCCCCCGCCCGCCTACGTAACCGGGCCACCCATCCACCCAGCCATCCGGCCAGCCACCCACACAACAAGGTCACCCATCCAGTAATCCACCTAACCACACACACACACAACCAGGTCACCCACTCAGCCATCCAGCTAGTCATCCAAATAACCAGGTCACCCACCAAACTTCCGGTTGACCATCCAAACACCAAGGCACCAAACCTTCAACTATCTGCACTCCTGTTCAACAACTCAACCAGTGACAAAACTAACAACCCAATTAACCACCACAGGCCTGCCACCCTGTCGGCAAGAGTCAGGCAACCACTAATCAAAACAGTTAGTAGCCTAACCAACCAAACAACCGTTCAGAAAGACAACCAGACACCTACACAACCACCCTTCCAACGGTCGACAACCTAAATCTTTAACGCACGTATCGTATAATTACTTCCCACTCCGAGACGATATCATTTAATATAGAGAAGATCCTTATATATGAGGCAATTCTCGGAGAATCATCTGGGCTCTTCAACGGCCCGGAGAGCCGTCCTGGGAGAATGACATACAGTGACACTACGTAAGTTACCAACAATCACAGGAGACTGGAAAAAAAGTCATAGATCATACCAACAAAGACACAAGGATCGTATTAGTACACCCCCCCCACACACACACACGCACAGGTCGCAGGAAAAAAAGATGTATAGATGTAGCAGCTTGGGACACATCTATAGATGGCGCCATAAGCACTGAGGTTGCAGCCAGAGACACCAATACAGGCGGTAGAGCAAGACATGAGAGGTCGTACCTAGAATGACTGCATCCACGTCACATTACAACAGACGAGCGGCAGCAGTAAGAAATACATGGGTCGTATATGTGCGACAAGGAGGATGAAATTGTATCCAAATGGCCCTAAGAAGTAAAACAGTCGTAATAATGAGACTGATGCCGAAGTGGTAACATATGAACATAAGTCGTAAAAGGGTTAAAGGTCACATAGAGGTCATCGGTTCCTAACAAGGTGAGAGTGGGTCACACAGAGGTTACAAGAAGAATGTCCAATAAGAAGCGGCACGGGATTTAAGCCATTGGGAGCGATTTGATGAGTTGGGTGGGAATGGAAGTCGGGAGTCCATATCTTATACAGGAGTGGGAATTCCTGAGGGCTGAGAATTCCCGGCACGCGTCTCATTGTCTGCGGCGGCCACCAGTGGAGGGTGGGGGAGGGGGGGGCGTCGCTCCTCCCTCCCCCTCCCTCCCCACAGGGTCTAGCGCGTCCCGTTTCCCTCCTCGTGGCCTCAGGGGTAGAGTGACATCTACACAGGGAGGGATTATGGTGGCTAACTGGGAGGACAACCCTGAGCGAAAGACTGACTCTGTGGATGCCTTTCCATCCTCCCGCCTACTCTCTCTCTCTCTCTCTATCCCCCCCACTAGACCCCTACCGCTCCCTCGCCTCCCCACCATAGCCGAGGTTATCACTACGCCCACCATCAGGAATAGTTAGGATTCCCACACGAGGATGGCGAAACGTGACGTTCATATCAGCGTCCCTCTGTCTGTCTGTCTGCTCTCTACTACCTCTTTGTGTTTCTCATGGATGGTCCTCAGCAACAGACACTGGCTAACTATCTAACTACAAGTCTTCTTAATGTATAATGTGGGTCCTCCGTAAGGCAAACATATACAATAGGAGAGTACAAGAGGACATTACAGATTTTGCCGCATCACACAATAATTAACACAATTTTCCACAGTAGTGAACATAAGTTTCGCTTATCTATATTCATAATTTCTGGTAGAGTCTGTGTTATAATTAAAACTAATTGCTCACTTTTCTCAACAGGTGACATAAAAGAAGTATTTTTACTACAAGAACTGAAGCTCAACCGCTAGATCTGTGAAGAAAGAGAACACTTGTATAATTAAGGGAGAAGCGACTAACCACACTCACTCTTTAACAAGAACTATTAAGAAAACAGAACATTACAACTGTCGAACCAACTTAACATATCTCCCGAGGAGAGAATCTAAACAAACCCCAGCAGAAACAGAAACTAATACCTCACCAACCACTACCCTCCCTTCAACAACCGTGAACATTTCCACAGCAACACCCATCACCACCACCATCCCTGCGACACCAGCGCCTTCCAACGCCAACACAGCAGGCATGAATTCTAACGAGTTCCGCAAGCGAGGTAAGGAGATGGTGGACTACATCGCTAACTACCTGGATACCATCGAAAACCGACGCGTCACCCCGGCAATCGAGCCCGGCTACCTGAAGCACCTGGTGCCCCTGGAGGCGCCGCAGAAGGGCGAGGACTGGGACGACATCATGAGAGACGTAGAGGACAAGATCATGCCGGGGGTAAGACCAACAGAGTGTTTTCAGCATTTTGACTAAGATAATAACAAGCCTAAAATCTTTTCTTTACGTGATCTCTTACTTTCAGTCCTTAGCCTATCGTACATAACTTTCACATTCCTGTTTGCGCCAGAGTTACCACAAAACCCGAGAGTGTAATCCTAAGAATCAACATCAAATGGTAAACATGCCATGCGCTAAAAGAAAAAAAATACCCCATAACACACGATGAATTTCCCTTTCAATATCCTAGTTTTAAAATCATTCCAATCTGAGATGGGAATTATTAAGTGGTTTGCTGTCAACCAGCGCATGTAAGAATGAACAGCATCTAATGTGATTCCAACACTACATGCCAGAGCCACACGCAGCCACACTAGACTTCAATATCAAACGACACTGTCGCCAACATTTCATTGATAAGCATTTTAAAGAGTAATGTCTTCACAAGCGGCGCGGGACACTAGTGTCACACCTGACACTTCAGTTTCCAATAATATCAACTTTCTGCTTGTGAACGACGAACAGCTCCTCAATATATCAACCTTCAACCAAACTTAACATTTATGCAACAATCTTGAGTGTAACACACGCAACCTTTTGTATGTTTTATCCTAGGCTAACCGTTTGCCTCCCTCCTTCCAGGTGACACACTGGCAGCACCCACGGTTCCATGCCTACTTCCCGTCTGGCAACTCCTACCCCAGCATCTTGGGGGACATGCTGAGCGACGGCATCGGCTGCATAGGCTTCTCCTGGGCCGCCTCCCCCGCCTGCACCGAGCTCGAGACCGTCGTCCTCGACTGGTTGGGTAAGTCGACCGTGTTGTCCTCTCCTCCCGAGGACTTCCTCATCTCCCAGCTCTTTCAATAATCACCATATCCTGCCAAACACCTTACAAGTCCAAAAGGTCTTTCAAGTATTGTCTATTTTCCAATCACGACAAATGGACTTAGTTATGGATCTGTTTCGTTACCGTGTTATGTAATCAATTTTCTACTGTTGCCTTACGTACAATAACTCGAGTATCTTCAAACATTTCCTCTTTAAATAAAGAACAATTTAGATATTTCCAATAGTTTGCTTACCGACTTATGTCATGTAAATGCTATCTTTCCTCGTTTGGCAGAAAGATCCAAAGTTTTCGTTTTCTTCCTAATTAAGTGAAGTGTCTCAGAGTACAAGACTGAGCAGCCTAATTCTTTCTCCCCTTCAGGCAAGATGGTGGGTCTTCCAGAGGAATTCCTTTCCTTCAGCGAGAACAGCAAGGGCGGTGGCGTCATACAGGTGAGAAACATTTTCTTCTAACATGGAGTGTGAATGGTCAAAGTATTGTCATTAAAAACTGACAAACACAACAAATGAAAATTCAAATGAATTTTTTACTTTAAGTCGATCGAACGCTATGAAAAGAACTTTCTTGGTAGCAGTCTACTCAGCCAAACAAGGAGAAAATTAAAACTGAAACAGATTTGGTAAAGATCAAACAAGGCATCACAGGGACACTGGTCGCAACGTATCTCCAACGATCAAACAAGACAATTACCAGAAGAGCTGCGATGGGTTAAGCAAAGAGCATTTTTTTTTTAAAACTAAGTGGTGAGAAACGACGACTTCAATAAAAACTTAAGGGTTCAATTTAAACTTTTGAATGGGCATGGAGTCGGAAAGGAAAACAAGTTTCATCTTGTTTTCTATGTAATTTTGAATAAATCTATCTCAGTCTTTACAGTGTTAAGAAAGGGAATGAGAGTTTGTCTCATTTCAACTATCGTTTATTCTTCCCCATACACCAGCGGTCCACATCAGACTCTTCCCGACCATTCAGAATGCCTACAGCACATTTCTGTTCCGGTCAGACGTCCGCAACAACCACTCCCGAAATATCCGCCTCACAAACCTCTCCTACGTACACATCGGAGTCCCACAACCCTCTTCTATCTACACATTATAACCCCACACCTCCTCCACAAGTTATCACAAACCTGCAACTCCAGCGGGAATCTCAGCCTTCACCCACCTAACCACTCTATCACTATCGAGAGAGTCCATAGTGCTCTTCTTAAATTATTAGATCCCTACAGTCCCTTCCCCAAACTATCAGACCACAATCTCTCTTTGTCTTTCACTGCCTTCAGATCCCTTTACCTACCCACACTTATCATAGGCTCATAAACACCCTTTCCCTACCCAACAGAAACCCACAAAAAACACCTCAACTTACCCATCTGAAGTTAGCAACCCTCCCGTTCTTAACTTCCAATCCACCCACTGCTTCACCCACCCATCCTGCTCGGGTGGATGCAATACTTCACTCACCCATCCTGCCCAGTTGGCTGCGATGCTGCTGATGAATGGCAGAATTTGTGGGCGGGAGAGTCTTCTCTCTCTCTCTCTCTCTCAGACCGACACACAAGAAATCGATGTGGCCATTACCAACCACAATGGCCGGCCCCACGTTGAACTTTGGCGACAACCCGACTTACAACACAGGCACGCTAAGAATGCGTCGCGTGGGGAGGAGGGGAGCTTAGGGATTTTACAACAAGGGGAGATGAATCGTTTTCAAGATTTATTATCATCTTGAAAGTCTGACGCCACGACTCAAGGCAACCGCAGAGCAGAATTCCCATAAAGAGTCAGCTTTCACACTGGACGGGAGTCTTTCCTTTTCGCATCTCCTGAAGCACAAATCTACTTCTGTTTTCTTCGACTTTAAGTATATGCTTAGGTCGACCTTAAATGCATGCTTACTTCAACTTTAAGTACATGTATATTTCAACGATTGTTTCTTGGCCTCTGGTGTACATCAGAGATAGAATGTAGTCACTATATTTCATCTTTCTTCAAGCTGCTGATTAGTTATGTGACATGTCTGAATCTTGGTCTCCTCCTTGACAGGGCTCTGCCTCCGAGTGTGTTCTGGTGTCTCTCCTGGCCGCCC
This sequence comes from Panulirus argus, assembly GCA_038088735.1. Lineage (NCBI taxonomy): Eukaryota > Metazoa > Arthropoda > Malacostraca > Decapoda > Palinuridae > Panulirus > Panulirus argus. The sequence continues at coordinate 14,133 of JAYMFT010131633.1, read as the reverse complement.
GCGCCCACACCATCCGCCAGCTGAAGAAGCAACACCCATTCGTAGAGGAGGGCGTCCTCCTGTCCAAGATGATGGCTTACTGCAGCAAGGAGGCCCACTCATGTGCTGAGAAGGCCGCCATGATGGCCTTTGTCAAGCTGAGGATCCTGGAGCCTGACGAGAACCAGAGTCTCAGGGGCGCCACACTACAACAGGTGAGGACCAGCTCTAAGGGCGCCGCCGCCTGAACTCCACTTTGAGTTATACCTGTTGACTGCCTCTTGTATCTTGTGTCCGAGACACCTTCCCTGCCTCTAGTATAAAATCCTAATTTGTGACCGCTGACAGGAACATCATGATTTTTATATTAAGACCAATCCATTGCAATTCACTAAACATATATTGACGAGGACGAGGCTACCCGTTGATTACGATGATGTACTACTCAAATGCGTATAATGCTTTGGGCAAAGTGAGAAAATCCTTAATTACATCGACGAATCCCATCAATCAGTATAAAAGAAATACGATAACAACCAATCATCTCGTTCTGATGACATCAAATTTCCTAATTCAAGGTATTGTGAAAACTATACTGTGCATAACCAGTTGTAAAATCACTACAAAAATCACTTAAGATGTCCGTTATATCTCATGGAGTACCGTTGCCTTCCTGTCACAAGTCTACCATGGCAAAGTTCGGCAATCTATTTCTAACCTTTTGATGTCATTACCCTTCACAGGTACTGCCATGAGTCTAATTAACTTCCTAAATGGAGCACAGCATCACAATTACAGTTTACAGTTTGCATCACTGGGTTAAGTAACTACAGAAGACGCCCTAAAGAGTCATAAAAAAACTATTGATACGTAAAAACTGGACAGTCAGCTGGAAATTTCAACCTTGTAATGAGAGTACATCAATAATTTCGATCAGGTTTCTGCCAACGCAAACATAAAGACTAGAATTTTAAGCGTTTTCATGTTATGTGCTCATCCTGTCCTCCCAGGGACCCCACCCCCTTAAGTTTGAAAGCAGTGCGGTACTCCTGACGTAGTGGATCTTGAATGGGGCATGCTTGTTGATGTTGTGGCACAGCCATTCATACAAATTGTTCAACAGTCATACTTGTTTTTAGGTCACTGACACCAGTCACCAGCCTCCGCCGTTGCTGACACTAACCCCCCCTTTCCCCTGTGCAGGTGATGGAGGAGGACCGCGCCGCAGGCCTCATTCCCTTCTACGTGGAGACCACCCTGGGCACCACATCCTGCTGCTCCTTCGACAACCTCGCTGAGATCGGTGAGTTCCCTTCTGCATCTCATCGCTTTCCTGTGAGGTACGGCGTTTCCTCTCTGTGCTCTTCTTCGTCTTACCCTCTCTACTCTGCTTTCTTTATTTTTCATTCTCTTTGTAGTCTTCACGATGTCACTCTATAATGTTCTGGTATTAACGAATGACGATCGGATTGTTGGGCAGCCAATGGTGACAGTGATTGGTGTTGCAGGTCCGGTTTGTGAGGAGTTCGGTGTTTGGCTTCACGTGGACGGCGCCTATGCTGGTAACTCCTTCATCTGTCCGGAGCTGCGTGGACCCATGAATGGCATCGAGGTGAGCAGAACCTTCCCATCTCATTCCTTATTGATATACTCAAAACAACATCCATTACAGAACTTAAACACTTCATTAACTAAATCAGTCATGACATACCATCACCATTCATAATCACCTCACCCATTACTAGCACAAACACCAGAGGCACAAGCCTGACCACAACTACTCTTTCCTGGAAACTGTCCCAAGCAGCAGCCTCTCACATCCTCCTCTCCAGCTTCATCCCTCGCAACACCTAAGCCACACGCAAGTTCCCTCAACATCAACATTTAACACGAATACATTACCTCACATAACGCTGAAATTCCTATCGATTAAGATTTCAAAAGTCCACTTGTTCCTGGATATCTCTTTTAATAAGAACAAATGATTTCACTGCAGTTCAAGGTATCAGCCGATATTCTATTAAAGGTAAAAACCTACATAAAGCAGATCTGTTACCACATAAAGAAAGACGATCTCTACTGGCCTAAATGTTCACGTTACTTGGGGAATGGTAATGAAGGTCTCTCATATCGATCTAATTGTTGTTAGCTACGTTTACCTAAGATCAAATAAGCTCTCAAATGCGAGGCCCACGACAGATGGGTAGAGATCAGCCTCACCGAGATTAAGTGCTCTCAAGTCATCTCTCCAGCCCATCTTGTGAACTTACACGTATGACTATCAAAGTCCTATATGACTGTTGACTAACTATATCTTTTTTTTTTTTTTTTTGCCTTCCAGTACGCCTCCTCCTTCAACTTCAACCCCAACAAGTTTATGCTGACCAATTTCGACTGTTCTCTCATGTGGTAAGTTTAAAGACTTGGATTAACACAAGTTTATACGAAAATTACATGTAACTTATTGATGAAACAACATTAAACTGTAACATTAAGATTCGTGAGCTACCTTTACTTTCGTTACTTTTTTAAGTGTTCAGATAAAAGTAATACCTTTACTAGCTTAAGTACGATGATGCATGGTACTGATCACGTCCTAGATAGATTTCAGTAAGTCAATCATTGCAATATTTCTCCTGCAAGCCTTGTGATTATCCCCTCGATACAAACAACGGGTTATCCTCATAACGAGTGCGTTCTTGTGTTCCAGGGTGAAGGACAGATTCCGCCTGACGCAGGCGCTGGTGGTGGACCCTCTGTACCTCCAGCACTCCTACTCCGAGAGGTCCATTGACTACAGGGTAGGTCGCTCCCACCAATTGCTCACTTAGAATTCCAGTCCTTCTTTATTCCTCGTTTATTTTTCAATAGTAAACACAAACTTTTACAGTAGATTTTCAAGAAATAAGCCAAACATTTATAGATATGACCAGATGAAGCAGATTACTGATTTTTTTTTTTTCATTTTATTGCATCTTTCCCTTCGTAGTTTCAGTGGTATATTTTTTGCTTCCTCTGGCCCACAGCACTGGGGCATCCCGCTCAGCCGACGGTTCCGTGCCCTCAAGTTGTGGTTTGTGATCCGGTCGTTCGGCGTGGAGGGTCTCCAGAAGTACATCCGCGAACACTGCCGCCTGGCCAAGAGGTTCGAGGCCCACGTCAGGAAAGAGAAGAGGTTCGAGGTAGCCAGCCCTGTGAACCTCGGCCTCGTCTGCTTCAGGTGAGTCCCTGGCGATGTTTTCGAAAGAACAATTCTTCGTTTTCAGTTCAAAACATCTGCAACGATAACACTTTTTTGTTAAGCCCTAAAATCGATGCTCTGCCACACACGTCACACAAACTGCCGTACCAGTCTGAACGCATCTGGTACATTATAATGACACAGTAAGTATAATTCCTAACAAAACTTGTCTCGGGCCACAGATTGCGCGGGTCTAACGAGAGCAACCAGAAGCTTCTCTCGTCCATCAACGCCTCCGGCAAGCTGCACATGGTGCCCGCTTCGCTTAACGACAAGTACGTCATTCGCTTCTGTGTGTGCAGACAGACGGCAACAGACGCCGATATTGGTGAGTTACACAAAGATTCCGTAATGCACATTCTTACAGAAGTCCCCCTCCAAAAAGGATAGTCATAACTGGGCAACCAATCTAGGCTGTAGCTGTACCTAAATCATTGCCTCCCCTAAAAAACAATCTATAGTTTTTCTAAATAAACCGAATCGGTTCGTGTACCTTTTTATTCTACAGAACTAACGCTTGATACATCGTGATCTCTTTACAATAAACAGAAATATGGAACCTTGGTATCTCTCACATATTTACCCTCTGAAAGAAACATAGTATTTCCCCTCGTGTGTATCCTAAGCCGTATACTAACAATATGATATCTCAAAGTTATGTTATCAACGTTAACGAACGTACAAACATGTATTTCTAACAGTACAATACCCCAGTTTCATTTTATCATTGGTATATCTATGATGCAGAACATCACTCACTCATTTTAACAAGTTGGACCTTTTGCTTCACAGACTATGCTTGGGACGTCATTACACAGTTCGCCACAGACATGCAAGACATCTTGGCAGAGAAAATCGTCGATAAGAACCAGGTAAGATTTTTTTGCCAGCTTCATGACTTTTCTCATTGCGCAGTTTTGGTGCTTTGAAAAGTGTTATGATGAATATTACGTGAAATTTTCACCTGCTTCCCTAGCTCAATATCATACTTCCTCTCACACAGTTAGAGGAAGCGAAGAACAAAGAGGCAGAGAAGGAGGAAGAAGAGAGCACGGAGGAAGTGTTCCAGATGTTGAATCGCAAGGACAACAAGAGGCTACGGTACAAGCGATCCTTCTTTGTGCGCATGGTATCCGACCCCAAGATCTACAATCCCAAGATCGTCAGAAGCCTTCCAGGTGAGTCCTGCCTTATGACTGTTACTTCTTACAACACACAGCACTGGAGACAGACTTTGACGAACTAAACATGTAAAAGCTTGTGCCTTTCCATTACAAATTAGTCGGAGTCTTAACATCGATAACTAAACCCAATCTTTGCATTCCAGCCGCCAGCTCTAGACGACACACTACGTCCGAGACGGTCGAGGACAACAACGTATCCATCAACTCCCCAACCATGTAAGTTAAAGACCTACACCACAAGCCGATGGCTCCTGGTGGACATCGTTGTTGACATGTATGCTTTGTTCTGAGGCAGAGTTGGTCAGTCATTTGACATTCACATTCAGTCAAGTAAACGAAATCTAAGAATATCCGAAATTCAGGCGATGTTCCTCAATAGCATTCACAGAAGTAATTTGACCACTAAAGTTTACCTACATCAAAGTATTCAAAGTATTAAAAAGATCAAGTGACTCACTCAAACCTTTGATGAGACCTGCAAACTGACCAGGCTGACTCATTCTCCTGTAAGCTTTAGCCTGATCTTTACTCCAACAAACGTTGTCGTACTTTACAAAAAGCTTTATATCATTTTGTTCAGTGTTTCATGTTTTGCCAGTTTTATTCACATTTATCATTTGCTAAGGTTACAGCTATCTGCAAAAGAAATAAACTCTCAAGATTCACTTCACATTCAAGCAAATAATATTTCAAATTCCCTGAACATCTTACAGTAAATACTTCAAGAAAAGCGTAGGAATAAAACCTCTCATACTTCATTAATTTGGTGCAGGGAGACTCTTAGCACGATTCTCCATCATTTATTTTTTTTATGAGTTGCATTTGTTTGTGCTGTGTCTGTGTTGTTCATGTGTAGCATGCCCCGCCAGTGACAGCGACAACCTGACGGAGCTCCTGCAGCAGACCAACCTCAAAGAGGTCTTCTCGAACGTGAAGGCCAAGTACAAAATCATTTCGAAGACAACCAGCGACCTCTCGGACCGCTTGATGGCCACGAACTCCCTGCTGCAGGCCACACGAATGCAGGAGGTCAAGCACTGACATAAGCAGAGGTCACACTAAAGTTGAGAATGAGTACTATGATAAACAGTAGGCTTAAGTTAGGACATACGGTGCTGCTGAGGTCAGGTAATGCTTATGAAGTAAGACGCTGAGCAAGTTACTCATTCAAGGTGACACGAACGCCTGAACGAGATAGCATGCCCCACGACGGGCCAACGAATCGAGGCATCTGAACCAAAGATGTTTTCGTTTACCTGAATAGCCGTGTCGGGTTATGCATAGGGATATTCCGCTCATACAGTCTTTCAACCGATGAAATATCATTTGGAAACATATCACATTCATCTGCCACATGATTTTTTTCTGCTCCAATAGCCTCATTTACTCCCATGTCCAAAGGTGACCCTCTAAACCCTACACTACTTTCAAACTTTTTATGACTTTCTCATACACGTCAAGAGGGTCTCATGTCGACAAAGAACACTTTCTATTGCGGTGAGATCCTATTTTTCCCCACCTGATTCATATTCATTTAGATTAAGTGAAAAATATTTATATACTTAATGCATCTATTATCCCAGTAAATATTTCATGTGAAAATACATGGAAAAATGCCATACGACCTCTGGTAAGGTCGTCAGTATCTTTAGTGGACATACGCTTGTGTACATCATCAGTGCTGCCCTAATGAGCAGTTTATATCCTGTGCTTTGTAAACTGTGATACAAATATTTATAATAAATATATATAATTTTATATAGTTATGATCATCTCTCATTATTTACTACACCCAAATGCTAAATGCTACGTAGGGAAGCCATAGAAACGTGTTCATAATCATAAGATAATTCAGCAACCCTAAGTAGTGTATATCAAAATGATGCAGGCATCAATAAATCTAACTAATGTTGTGTGAAAGGGAAGTTAAATTCGTGTTTGAAACCAAGGACAGTGTACTGCTGCGAGAGATATTAGATAGTGTCATAATAAAGATGTGAACATAAGTGAAGATACGGGAGAAAGAGAAATAAACTGAAAACAGAAATTATTATATAGTCATGTCACAAAGTGACCCGAAAGGAGGATCTGGCAGACACTTTCAGATTTCCTGCACTTTGATCTGTCTACTGGCGGGCTGTATGCTCGTCGACCTTGTTTCTCGCGCCAACGGTTCTCCATAGTTCCCTGATGTTGCCTTACAAAAGGATTAGTACAGTACAGTGCTCCCTCCCTCCCTCCCTCTGAAGAGCTACTTAATATTAAGCATGAGGGCAACGGATTCCTACACACCTTCCGTCACCCTAACAACTGACTGGCACACATATATACATATATGAGACGTACTTTAGAAGCGAATCCAGATGAGGAGAGAAAACTGAAGTAAGTATTACTGTTAAAAAGGCCCAATTTTCCCGACTGAACGAACCTCGATCACGAGAGTGTGACCCTTGAGCTCGATGGTATGTCCTTGAACACGATGGCACCACCCTCGGAAAGATGACGCGACCGTTCGGTGTGATGATGACCTGGCTCCTGACCAACCTTGACCAAGGATCGTACCATCGTACTCAACGGGTTAATATCTTTCATATGAAAGCAAGGAACAAAAAAGGTGGAAACTAATCAGAGAATAACAGCGGGTCAGATCACAATACCGGTCGATTAGCACCTTCCACACAGAAAGAAAAGGATTGAAAGAGAAAATCAGGTAACTCGAGGACATAATAACAGATCAGCACAAGTGAATAATGTATTGCTGAAAAGATAGAGCGAATGATATTGAACGGGTATCACGACTTCAAGGTGGATGTGGGCCACGAGTGAACGAAAATGGATTAATATCACAATTTATGATGGTGTAATGAATTACGATAAGTGGTTAATGTCGGACCGCGATAGAAATTCAAACGACAATTGGATTATCATCGATAACCTAAAGTGGGTTAGAATCGCAAGTGACTGGTAATAAATCAGGATCAGTGATAAAGAACATGTAAAGTCACAAGTATATAACAGTGGAGCTGGATCACATGCGGATGGCATTCAAGTCAAATCACGAGGCAAAACTGGATGATTAAGATCACGAACGTCAGGCAATTGAACGAAAACTTTTTTTTAAGGCAGTAAAACGTCTGGGAGTTGTTGTTCTGAGTCATCTTTGGTTTGATGCTAAGAGTAAAGAAGAGCAAGAACACGTTTAGTGTTCTTGGTTATACAAGAGTTTCACTAATGGTGACTGATGGGAGAAGCAATATGCAAGAGAGAGAGTCTGGGTAGAAAAGCTGCGTGAGAGAGAAAAAGAGAGAGACATAAGAGGACGTGTTAAAGGCAATACTCTGGTATGGAGATCAACCAGGAAAGTCTATACTTTGTGCAAACTGAATTCATAATTGAAAAAATAATCAACTGAAAAGTTTCAATTCAAAATTCTACTCTTCCGAAAAAGCTTCGTGGTTTACAAAGGACTAATACATAATTCAAAGATTAATAACTTCAAATGATATGTCAGCACTGAAGAGAAGGTAAGATATTGGTCCAACAGAACAATAATGCAAGGTATGACCGTCTGCAATAGGAAGTCTGACGCAGGATGATGTGCAGCCGATATCAACAAGGGTACATGAAACACCAGTCTAAAGCATATGGTTGGCTGCTATACTGCAGAGAAGGAGACTCATAGACTCACTGAGGATATGATGCTGTGATAAGACAGTGAAGAGAAAAGAATGAAGAAAATCAAGGAAGATATTACGCTCGAAAAGAAGTGCTTAATCTGCTGGTCGATCTGAAAACGGTTAACATGCTTACATTTTCAGAACACAAGAAAACCAGTTCAACATTTCCAAGGCAAATATTTTGTGTTAACGCCACTACCGACTGCCAGAACCAGGATTGAAACCTCTACTCTGGACCCTGGAAGGCCCGCAAATGCGTCACGGTCAGGAACGCTAACCGCTACACCATGGACGTCCGTAAATTGAATTTACATTTCACTCATATCTATACAATCCAAGTTATATTATGATATGATATAGCTTGATTCCACCATCACCACTACCTGAACACTACCTTCACTATCAGTACCGGAATACTACCCTGGCCATCATCACTACCAGTACACTAACCTTATCGTCACCTCCACCGGTACACATTACCCTTGCCATCATCACCACCACACAAATGCTTCAACTGCCCCTGTTTATGACTACCACCCACCCCTTGAGTCAACACCACTATCATAATCACCACTACGGTGCCTCCACCATCACCACTACCAACCCCTTCATCACTACTAATACAACCGTAAAACTCTCCATACTCCCTCAAACTCCTTCATCACTACAGCCACCTGAACGATCACAGTGCTCCTTCAGTCACTACAACAACTTCACCTCAGTGCATCCTCTACCCATGGAACATCAACCCAAGAAGCCCCTCCTCATCCGCCACCATCGCCATGCGCTTCTCTCCCACCGCAACAAACAAATAATGCTCTTTCAAGAGATACCGTCTGTGAACATAAAAGCTGTCCATACAGCACGAATAAATCCAATTAATCAACCCGTCTTACCCTGCTATACGGGAACCTGCGGAGCATGCTCACGAACACCCAATATGGGGCTTATTTCGAAACTCGAGCCATATCGTTCGACAAATCACTTATGATAAGATAAAACATGGCCTAAAAAAATAATTGGAAGTATCACCTATGACCAATTGAAACATCATGGCCAAACTAGACAGGACATACCACTTACAGTCAGCCGAAACAACTCTGGACGGATAACCCATATTCAAGTGAAAGATCTTGGACAAACAAGTTGATAAACAGTAATCATGTTACTCACGTTCCGCCGGCCGGCTAGCGCAAGGTCGTGCAGGAAGCCACAAGTCACTTGACACGAAATCAATCACTTTCCAACAAATTTTCTAGATAATCACAATATAATCCGATTTTGTCATTTTTCAAGGTTTAATTACACTGAGGCCATGTGTAGTCACTATATTTGTCGCAGTGATTCACCACATTTTTCACTAATCACTGACCCACACACTATCAACTTTTTCTAATCTAGCCAAAAAAGTTCAAACACAAATTGATCATTTGATTTTCGTGTCGGAAAAATATTTCATCCTCAACTTGGGGTTAGTCGATATGTGGCGGGTGTGCACACACGAGAGGCGTGATACACACACACACACACACACACACACACACACACGTAAGTTTAAAGTACGGTGCAGCGCGAATGTAAAATTCTCTCAGCGTAACGCACAAACAGTACTCACATATCACTCCAACTCCACATATCCTCCTCCCTCCAGTGTAGAGCGCAAACTGACTGTTGCCTGGGTCCTGGGGTTGGACGGCATGGCCAAAAAAAAAAAAAATAGTTGAGCAGTTTTACAATCGAATGAGCTAAGAAATCTCTTGTAATTACAAGGGCATCTTTGTTAGAATTACCATTAAAGGTTAATAAGTGTGTAAACAAGATTACATTATCTGGCTGATGTATTTTGATTAATATATCCGGATCTGTGGGCTGACCCTCACATAGCGAAACTTAGAGGGCGGGGCAAGAGTTGTTGCCATCCACAGCTGTGTGCCTGCGGAGTACCAGCAGGACGTGTCACGGTCACCGGTGTGAGTTGTCATGTCATCCCAAGTACGTCTCTGACATGTAAGACAATCCTAAGAAAAAAAAAAACATTAAAAGTCCGTTTCGGCACGTATCGTTAGGCTGTTATCAAATCGAGCGGGAACGCCCGGCGTCTCTGCTTATACAAAATGACGCTTTGCTTAAATCAATATATTATACGCAATGTTAAAGATATAATGTTGCTTTGCTAACGTTAAAACTCCGTCCCAGGCACATTAAACATCGTTATTGAGAAGGAAGCCAGGAACATCCAGTTCCGAGGGCCTTAACTACGTCAAGATTTTACCACATCGTCCCGGAACGCCCACATCCTTAGGGTTCACCTCATTCAAAATGACTCATTAAATGAACATCACCTACGAAAACGCACAATCAAAACTCACTTCAGGCTATATATAGCATTCATATTAGTAACATGTATCACTGTTAGAGTATCAAAACCAACGGAACATGGTGTTCCGGGTCGATTGGGAGTATTGCGGTGTTTTCGTTAGCATTTTGTAGGTGGCATTTTACGTAACTTACCTTTTCTTTCATGCTGAAGTCTCCAGTCACGGACAGAAGTCCACAACAAGGCCGGGACCTAATTGAAAAATAGAATTAAGAAACGCGAAAAAAAAAACAACAGGGAAAGCATTTGCGAATTTTTGATAAAGTGAAAGACTTGTCTTTTGACATGAGCTAGTAGTTATTGGGAAAGACATGAGAAGGTAGAGAGTTCCAAAGCTTCGACGTGTAGGGAGAGAAGCAGTTATCAAAACGGCACACCCTTGAGTTGCTGATGGCCACACAATAATGTGACGCAGCAGCTTGCCGAGTATTCCGTTGTCTAGCTGGTAGTGGGGGCACGCAAGCACGCAAGTGAACCAACATTGTGGCGAAGGACAAGAGGGTCAAGTTTGGAAGTTAGCCTAGGCCAGTTTGAAAATTGGACCGCTTTCTACTCAACTCTGTCAAGTAAGGAAATACAGCTAGAACCACCCCAAACGTGAGAGCAATATTCCATACAGGGACAAATCAATCCCTTGTATAACCGGAGCAACAGTTCAGAAGAGAAAAAGTTACATTTAAACAGGACACCCAGTTTCTTAAAGGAAGATTTAGCTATTCCCATAATGTGGGGTTTCCAAAAAAGACTGGATGTTACAGTAATACCAAGTATGTTCATTGATTCAAGAGGTGGAATTACAGAACCGTCAAGGAGATACGAGGGGTGTACAAGCAAATCTATTTTCCTGAGAAAAATACCAAAAAATTGCAGGTAATATAGTTCAGGGTATTTTTTACCCGAAAAATCTTTTTGTTTGAAAATTGAAATATACCACAATGAAACTCATGTATACTTGAAATAATCACAGAAAAAGTCTCAAAATGCTTTCCCTTACCGACAGACACCCAATAAATAATAAGCGAAATTTCAAAAAAATCTGAAAAATCTAATTATTCTAATACTTAACTATACAAGCCTTAATGAATCTTAAACGATGTTTCAACCTCAGAATCGTATTTAGTGTGTAAAACAGTCCTTATTCTGAAGTGTCAAAGAAAATAAATAGATGAATAAATAATAAGCGAATTATCACAAAATTGTTGCAAATTCTTGTCATTAATGAATCTGGAACAATATATCAACCACAGATTCGGATTCAGTTTGTAAAATAGTCCTTATACTGAGGTGTATAAGCAAATCTATTTTCCTGAGAAAAATGCCAAAAATTGCAGGTAATATAGGTAAGGGTATTCTTTTACCCGCCCAAAAAAAAATTTGTTCGAAAATATACCACAATGAAAGTCTTCTAAACTTGAAATAATCACAAAAAAAGGCTCAGAATACTTTCCCTTACCGATAGATACGCAGTAAATACGAAGCGAATTATCACAAAATCATTGAAAAATCATATTATTTTAATACTTGATTACAAGCCTTAATAAATCTTAAACAATTTTCAACCCCAGATTCGTATTCAGTGTGTAAAATATTCCATATACTGAGGTGTACAAGAATATTTATTTTCCTAGGAAAAAAAAATTGCAAGTAATAGTTCAGGGTATTTTTTTACCCGCAAAAACGTTTTATTTGAAAATTGAAATATACCACAATGAAACTCTTCTATGCTTGAAATGATAACAAAAAAGTCTCAAAATGCTTTCCATTACCGAGAGAAGCCCAATAAACACGAAGCGAATTATCACAAACTCTATGAGAAATCTTATCATTCTAATACTTAATTACAAGCCTTAATAAATCTTAAACAATATTTCATCCTCAGATTCGTATTCAGTGTGTAAATTAGTCCACATACTCAGGAGTACAAGCAAATATATTTTCCTGAGAAAAATACCACAAATATCAGATAATAGTTCACGGTATTTTTTAACCAAAAAAAAAAAAAATTGAAAATTGAAATATACCACAATGAAACTCTTCTATACATAAGATGATAACAAAAAAAGGCTCAAAATGCTTTCTCTTACCGATGGATACCCATTACATATGAAGCGAATTATCACAAAATCTTTGAAAAATCTTATCATTCTAATACTTAATTACAAGCCTTAGTGAATCTTAAACATTATTTCAACCCTAGATTCGTATTGAGTGTGTAAAATAGTTCTTATACTGAGGTGTACAAGGAAATTCATTTTCCTGAGAAAAATACCAAAAATTGCAGGGTATTTTTTACCCCAAAAAACATTTTGTTTGAAAATTGAAATATACCACAATGAAACTCTTGTATACTTGAAATAATCACAGAAAAAGATTCAAAATGCTTTCCTTTACCTATAGATACCCAATAAATACGAAGCGAATTATCACAAAATCTTTGAAAATTCTTATCATTCTAATAATTAATTACAAGCCTTAATGATTCTTGAAGAATATGCTCCTCTAGAATACAACCGGCACCAAAGACGCTGCCTTTCCTGAGGTAACCATTCTAGACAACAGAGGGAATCCGAACCTCAGTTGTTTGGAGGGAGGTTTGGGTTGGGAGATTCGGTTTGAGTGTGATACGTGGTGCAATCAATACATGTCGAAGGCTACTGTATTCCTCATGTGTTGTGTGGCGGATATGACCTTCTGGATTGACTCGATGAATTATTGTTTAAACGGACGGCTGGCTGCTCCAGGCACTAAGGATTTGTAAGCACTGAGACGAGATTTGATTGTGTATGTGTGTGTGAACGTGGCCTGTGCTCTACGGGGAGATGGGTTCAAAACACATAGACCCCATCTCTTGAGCTCGATACACAAGAAGCTTTTCAAACATTCGTATACTGCATGTATACTTGTGTGTGTGTGTGTGTGTATGTGTGTTTGTGTGTGTGTGTGCGTGTGTATGTAGAGGCTGTCTATAGTAGAATGAGGTTTGACGGAAGTGATATGTTTTTATGGTGAAAAAATATTGGTCTCAGAGCAAATGAAATAACTCGTTTGAAATGTGAGGGCCGTTGTACAGCATCTTATGGCATGCCTTCCAGGAAAACATTTTCCGGTTCAGAAAAGATACGACGAGATTAAAAGAGCAATACTTTATCCACCTGGCTCTTCAGTGGGTTATGGAACACTTGTAAGTCACCTGCTTACGATCTTCCACGACGGATTCCAGCCACAAGAAAGCTGTGGGTATACAGTAATCTCTTCCTCATGCAGAGGGGCGCCGCCGGTGTGTGCTTCTTGTGTACATCAGAGTCCGGAAATGCCTTGCGCGGCTTCTTCCATTATGGATGTAGCAGAGCTCCTCCACCGGGGCCGTAAAGAGAAACCATAATAAAACGAATGTGGGAACAAAGTCAAAACGTTTCTCTCCCTTTCCCTACGCAGCTCGGAGGTGTTCGATGTGACTGATACCTTATCTTTTTCAGGAGGTTTGCTTCTTCTTGTCTTCTCTTCTCCAGGATAGCCGAGCGGACCGTCTTATCGCCTCCTTACCTTGGGCATAAACCTCCACGTGAGGCGAGAAAGAGAGGAAGAGAGAGAGAGAGAGAGGAAGAGAGAGAGAGAGAGAGAGAGAGAGAGAGAGAGAGAGAGAGAGAGAGAGAGAGAGAGAGAGAGAGAGAGAGA
>JAYMFT010131622.1:0-13019 GCA_038088735.1 Panulirus argus | reverse complement strand
TATATATATGAGATTAAAAAAGGCAAGTAATCAAATCCAGTCTAAGAAAAAAATAAACCACCTAGTCGTCATTTTCTTTACGCCTTCCTTTGTCTCGTTTTCTATGAGCGTTGTCAGCTTTCACATCCCTTCCCCGACCTGGGCTGATGACGTCACCGCCTCTCCAGCTTCTCGCCTTCCCTCTGGCTGGACGACCCAGCCCTCTCCACCTCAACCAGAAGACAACTGAAGCCTGGAAAGCGTCCAGGTACGCCTTTGAGAGGTGTGTGTGTGTGTGTGTGTGTGTGTGTGTGTGTGTGTGGAGGGAGGATGATTCACTTGAGTCCCCACGCCCTCCTGTTGGGAGGGAGCGAGATGGAAGATGACGAACCATCACTCCATCACGAGTCAATAGAGACGGTCGTGGGGGGACCCCCTACTGCCTAGTTAACAAGTCTAAAAAAAAAAATATATATTACACGGATATTGATTCGCGCCATCTGGCCTTAAGCCTACAAGGGCGTATGCCTACAGCTACCTACAGCTCGCCCGTCCAGCCCCACGCCCTCTTGTATAATACAGTAACCTGCTCCACACACACACACACACGCTCACACACTACCTTGCTATTCAACTTTTACTTGAATGATGTGTCCTGCAATTATTTTCTTACGTAATTACATTTTTGGGGAAAAAAAATGGACACTACTGCTATCTTTTGGTCTGACACATTCAGTCCATTGAATTTTGCTATCATCTGGTTATCATATGTGATATCTGTTACACTTGTTATCTTGCTGTGACATCTCGTGTGGCATTTATTAAACTGTTATCTCAAAGTCTGGCATACTGTTATCGTGATATCTAATAAACTGCTATCTCAGAGTCTGGTACATATCTGTTTAGGAACTTGACCTTGAAGGATTACCGAACGTGCTTTTTGTGCTTATCATGTTGTACGTCAAGATAACGGGTTATGAGGTATCTTAACAGGTTATGAGTAAGATTCATGGGTTGTGAGTAAAGGTTGTAAGTTAAGGGCAATGGCTTAAAGTTATGAGCCAAGACCCAAGGTTATGAGTGGGTAAAGGTCATTAGTCAGGAGTCAAGGTTGTAGGTTACGAGTAAAAGTTACAGAATACGAGTGAATGTGAAAAGTTGTGATCGGTGGACGTGGTCGGCGTCCTGAGCGCTGCAGAAACCCCATAGGGATAGAAGGGATTCCTAAGGCAGAAGGTGTGTGTCAGTGTGTGTGTGTGTGTGTGTGTGGAGATAGATAGATAGATAGGTAGATAGATAGATAGAGAGACAGATAGACAGACAGACAGACAGAAAGATAGATATATAGATAGATAGACAGATTGATAGATAGATAGATAGACAGACAGACAGACAGATAGATAGATAGATAGATAGACAGACAGACAGACAGACAGACAGACAGACAGACAGACAGATAGATAGATAGATAGATGGATAGAGAGAGAGAGAGAGAGAGAGAGAGAGAGAGAGAGAGAGAGAGTCTCACTTTAATTATGAATAATTACCAAGAAATTTTGCAAAAAAGACAGGGCTACCACGTAGTGCTCACTGCAGGTCTTGCTTGATGAATAACGCAGTTTCTCTGCCGCGACACTCATTAAATGATCATCTATTCTCGGTCCATTTGTAATCGACTTCAAACATATGTCAAGTTTTCCTTTTAAAATGTTCTGTAGTCGTTCCACACATGTTAATCATTTTTCTTGGCAGTGCTTTGAACAGTTTTTCTAGCTTTATTTTGTACTGAACCGACGTGGTAAGCCGGAACATGCACGCGTGCCACGAGTCCCAAACCTTATTGGTAGGGAAACATGTTGACAGCTCCTGGCAGCATTGACCAAAATGATGCATGCAGAACAGGGAGATGGCAGCAAAATCACGGCGGACAGAGAGAGGGAGGGATGGATGGGGAGAAGTGACACCTCGAGAATTAATGAGACTGAAGGCTCTTAATTACACACGTCGGCTTATAGAAAGGTGGAGGAAGAGTCCTTTCTTCCAGGGCTCTTGTACGTTTTTGTCTTAAAGCTTCTGGAGGTATGCTGGTAGCCACAACGGAAGGGAAACATGAGGATCCGAGTGCTCTCGTAATAATTAACATCATTTTCTGTCGTGTTGATTAAGACTCTGTTGTTACCCTCAGGAACGTCATTTTCTTTGATTCTAAGACCCTCAGTAATAAAACTTTGTATAGCTATGTATACATAATCTCAGAAATCACTGTTTCTTCTCTGAGCCTTTTGCTAATTTTTGTCTTTTCGTTTGGAGCAAATTCATTTATGATTTTCGAACGGGCGTTCTGTGTCTCGATAGCGTGTGTTTCCTGTAGTTTTATTCCCATTTCTATAAAGACTTTCCTTTACTTGGTTCTCTTTCTGATAAAAAAACGAAAGTAGTTCTACTGTTGTAGTGGGTTTCTTGAGTTGGCATAATCTGGCCAATAATGGTTTTGGTCATTCTACCTTGGTCTCCTGTTTTGATCAGTCCAATACTTTTTTTTGTATTGGTGCCAATATTGGTTCATACAAACATTTCATTTTGCTCTTCTGTTCGATGTTGATATGCAATTTCCATATTCACATTCGCGCCATTCATGGTTTCGTTTTAGTGTAGCACCTACGTTAGTTTTCCTCTCTCTCTCTATCTCTCTCTCTCTCTCTCTCTCCACCATGCTCATTCCTCTGTCTCCTTCTTTAGTTTCCAAAAAGCGATCTCCATCTCTTTTCATATCTTCTTGTGCATCTATCTTCATCTGTATGTTAATCTTTTTCTTGCCTTCCTTCACTTCTGCAGTCCTTCTCTCCAATTCCTGTATCATCCACGGGTTCCTCTGCTACTGGATGTATTGATCAACATTTCTCATCTTTCTTACACTCTTGAGAATTTACGTAATAACAGCTAATTTCTATTTGGGTTAAGCATTGTGGACACATGAACCTTCTTTCATCTCTCCTTTGGCACTCACTTGTCATACACGAAGCATTTTTCAGGATGAGCCTATTCACCTTCTTTTCTATAACAACAGCCTTTGATATCTAAGAGTTCCGAGCAGGAATGTCTTCATGCACGTCCAATGGCGGTTATCTCGCAAACATCAATTTGTCTGCATATGTCATTTACATATTGTTTGCATGTTATCTTGTCTCTCGTCTTATCTGTTGGTGTCTCTTCAATATCTTCATTTTCCTTTTGTTTATTGCCTTCCTTTGACATAATTCGCGTGTTATTACGTCACACACTCTTGTTTTCATCTGGAATTTTATTATTTTTATGTTGAAGGCTCCAGTCACGGACAAAAGTCCACATCAAGGCCGGGCCTTAACTGAAATATATAGAGAATTATGAAACGGAAAAACAAAAGACAAGGGAAAGCATTTACGAATTTTTGAGAAAGTGAAAGAATTGTCTTTTGAAATGTGCCAGGTCATAGTTACTGGGGATGACATGAGACGGTAGGGAGTTTGTCTTTCATGTTTCATCAACATTTTCTAAACATTTCTCTCTCGTCCACTATGAGAGAGAAAGAGAGAGAGAGAGAGAAGAAGTGTTTTGCTTCCCCTTCGAAAGATCCGTCTTGTTGTACTCTGGCGCCAGCCCGTCGTAGAGTCTTCTCACATACCTCCCGGACCTTACCCTAACCCTAATTTAGTGTCCCCAAAATGTTTTTTCCCTAATACCATGACGCGTTCCCTGTCCAATCTTAGGTGCCTATAGGACAGCCCTGGATGACAGGTTCCTCAAAGCCTGTTTCAACCATAAGAAGCCTCGTCAGTAATCTCAGGAAACTTATCAAAAGTAACACCGGAATAAACCACACAATCAAACTGTGTCCTAGAATCGGGCAGGACCAGCTCAAGACGACCTCACTGCTCTGGGGAGACAAACATATCAGTCAGGGGAGGATAACCCGGCCCTCTCTCTCCCTGAATGCAATCTCTGCCGAATTCAGTGGCGCACAATAGAGTTAAATACCAACTTAGTCAATATTACCCTAAGTCTTGGGGCTCAGAGAAAGCAAGATCCCATCCTCTCGCTCTCCTGTCGTTACCCCACCTCAAGCCCAAGTAGTGAGGCGATGAAGGGGGATGGCACATCTATAGTACTCCACCCGCAAGCCTGAGGGGACCAAAGAGGCAAGCCACAGTATACCATAATAACCGAGAACAACACCACAACCAGCACGGTCAAAGGCGGTTCGGAATGCGTCGTCATTTACTTTTTAACCCCGGCTCAGTCTGTCACATTTGTTACCATACGGTGCAGACTTTACGGGGAATACGTTACGTGTTGCTCTGCAGCATAATCAACACGATGAACTCAGAGGCGGCAAGCGTCAAGATTGGCCACGACATTAGTATCTCTACCCGTGCAATTGGTTTACATTGATGGTCTTTTTCGCTGTAAAGAAAGACAATTCGTCAATACTAATGTCTTTTTGAGTTATGAAAACTCACATACTGGTAGGTAAGTGGTAAACAATTTTGCCACAGGATCTCTTATAGTCCTCTGCCTGTCGCTCTTAGCTACGTTAACCGCCATCTTTGTTGTTGTTTCAGATTTCCGTAAACTTACTCGTCGCTTGGGATTATGGACAGCCTCGATACGTATTTCCGAAATATACTACTTTTGAGATCATTATGATTCATGACGCTGGGGGGGGGGTTCC
The DNA here is from genome assembly GCA_038088735.1 of Panulirus argus. Taxonomy (NCBI): domain Eukaryota; kingdom Metazoa; phylum Arthropoda; class Malacostraca; order Decapoda; family Palinuridae; genus Panulirus; species Panulirus argus. The sequence continues at coordinate 8,332 of JAYMFT010131622.1, read as the reverse complement.
TGTAACCCAGAAGATCTGATTCAGAAATACGCAAATTTTGGAACGTTATGACGATTATTTGGTTGACGTGTAAACAATCAAGAGCTTTAAACTGTGGTCTATGGGCATGTAGGCAGTCACAATAACAACCAACAATAACAGCGGCAAATTACTGCAAGGCTTCATAAAATTTTAGCCCCCAAGGAAGTATTCTCTGCCTTGTTCCTTTCCTTTTCTCATTGTTCTAATATTTTGCTTTTACCCTGCAGGGAATATCTTTTTCATAACTTTCCCTATTTTTCCCTCACCCTAGGGTACTCCGTCTAGCATCTAGCTCCAAAGCGTATTTTCAGGTTACTATACTGGATTCAGACAGATAAAGTATCTGCCACTAGAGAAGACGGATTCAAAAAGGGGATAAATCTATGGTCTTTATCTTCTACTCCACACTAGGCTTTCCTAACACTTGTACCATGTTTGCTGCCTTCCTCTAGATCTTCTCGAGTGGTTCTTTGTGGTTTCAGTACGGTAACCAAAATTGAAAAGTAAAGGCTAGTCTCGACCTAATATACATTGTCAGTAGTATGCTGAATAGTCTCTTATCAGTGTACCTTTATCCGATTCGAGTATTTACCAGGAAATAGTTTGTCTCTTTGCAATTAACCTGAGGTGAAGTTCTGACAACAGGTAAAGTACAATGTCAACTCGTAAGTTTCTCTCTCACACACAGAATCCTGTAGTTTACTTCCTGCTGTTTCCTATTCTCATAACTCGTGTGTGTGAAAACTATGTATGTGCGTTACAGGGAGAGAGTTTTTTTTTACACTCGTGTTAACCCCTTCCCTTAACCTTGTAAATGTGTATAATGTCTTCATTCTTATGTATGTATGCATACATACCAGCTCGTGTGAATGTGTGTATGTTTGCTTTAAGATTATTATGAGCGAATGTATGTTTGGGTATCATTTCGTATCACCGAAATATAAAATTATTGTAAATAAGAGTAAATAATGATCCTTACTAATAATGAATTAATGTACAACAGGATGACGATGCAACCTCCCTTTTTTTTTTACAATAACTTCCTTTTACTTTCGAGAAGACAAGGACAACACTAGTCGCATGATGGTTATCAAATTAAGATTTGTGTGTGTTGACCTGATGGACCTTGTGAGTCATATTTTGAAGGATCACCTGCTGGCACACATGCTATACATTAAGTATACTTGCTTATGCACGACTACCAGTAACTTGAACCTTCAAGATGGAACGAAGCTGACCGTAAATACTAGTAATTTTACTTACTTGAATATTTCAGAAACAGATGGATAGATAGATAGATAGATAGATAGACAGATATTCTACTGACCACAAATATACATGATTTACGAATAATAAACAATATACATTATGGTCCATGATTGAAATTTTGAACAATAAAACAATACAAATACATTAAAATACAGTTAACTAAATACATACAAATACAAATAACACAAATGATCCATAAAAGCTCTGCGCAAATAAAACAATAAGTTAAAACTAAAACATGCACGTACTTACAATCAAAGGTAATTTGCATCATCCCTCACCATGCATGCTTACTGATTTGGTAGCAGTGTTCACGCAAACAATACTCTAGAGCTGAACTAAACATGCATCGTATGTTTCATACAGACAGAATTTGTATATAGTACAGAAAAGAAGATAATTTATTTTTAATCATTTGGTGAAGGATACGACCACACCTGATGTCATAATAACCGATCACTGTACACACACACGTCTGGCTGTGTTACCTGCGTACATGAGTAGGAACGATAATGGCGTAGTCGCGAATTTCAAAATACACACACACACACACACACACACACACACACACACACACACACGCACACACGGCACTAGGGCGTCAACAATAGTGGATATAGTCTAATGTGGTGGGTCAAGTTGGCTCAGGGTAGGGCCTGCAGTTACCTCCAGTTTACTGATTACAGTTCATCACTGGGATGCTCTCTATGATTACACAGTGTTATGTATTCCGAAGTCTGTTATATCTTACAGGCACCAGGAATCCTTGGAAGTTTTCCAGTGAAGTACAGACTTACATCTCCCTAGAATCTGCCTATACACCAATGGGTTTAAAGTGTTGGGAGATGAAGTGGGAAATGAGCCTGGCCTTACCCTCGTTCGGGATTCTTCAGTCGATGTACACACGGAGTTCATAGTCAGGAAAAAAAATAAGTAAGAGGAGGTTGTGTTACCCAGGTGCTACTGGAAGGTTTGACACGTGCGTAGCAGGACAAAGAGACACTGCAGAAGACATTGTAGTTATGATCCAGGATAGAGCAAACAACGTGGTCCAAGGAAGATTGAAAGAGATCGTAGAGAAGTGTAGGATACTATTACGAAGTTTAGGGAACACCGTAGGAAGATTTTCATTGTGGGACTTTTCCCTAGGTATGCTGTACGATTGTTTATTCTAAATAAATTTCACTGTAATTGAGTAGCTATGCAGTGACCGACGCGGCACGGGCAAATGAGATGCCCCAATCAAGGCCATCTTGGGTGAAAGCAAAACGTCAAAGGGATAGGTAAGGCAAGAGGAGTTTGCGTAAAAAAATTGTGAGGCAGCTGTAGTGGAGACACGAACACGCTTGCCAAAGATGTCCTGCATTTGACCGGGGCTGCGAATGCATGGCTGGAGTGGATCTACGACAAAAGAAAAACGTATTTCGCAAGAACGAGGTGAGAATAGGCTATATCAATCCAGGAAGTCAGCTGCCAGACAGGTCATATGAGAACACACCAGATGGATCAGGCTCAGGCCCAAGGGACCAGAGAATAATTGACCTCAGTACTGAGGGCCGAGTTCAGGCACCTGTGACACGTACATACGACGTGCTTCTCCCAGTAAAACAACTATCTTTTTTGACACCAACACCAAAAGTTTTGACCTAAAACACAATAAACAAAACTCTTATGCGCTGACAGAAAAGCCTTAAATTGTAGATAAAAGAGGCATCTAAACAAATGTTACAAATAAATCACTTAACAGCAGAGTTAGCAGCCCCAGGATAATTTGTAGTACAGACCATCTACACAAGACAGGTGGATGTTTTATGCTCTATGTAAAGGGTAGGTTAAATGTAACCAGGGAATGTAAGACTGAAGTCAATGTATACAGTTTACTGAACAATGAAAAAATAATATAAGACGTAATGTATATATCTACCGTCCCCCCCAAAAAAAAGTGTAGAAGATATTAAGTGTGAGGAATGATTAAATGTTTAGTTAACAAAAAAAATAAGTGTAGATTGTAACAACCCCAACATTAACAGAGATCTTTTGATGGGTGACCAATAGGGTAACAAACTTCTTGATTTTACTGAGGACTGCTTTGTAGAAGCAAAGTATCCTGACCCCATCAAGAGGTAATAACATTCTAAATTCTAATGATGGCCAAAAGCAGAGGTATAAACAGCATCTGTGTGGATGGTGAAAAGTTAGGTGACAGTGATCATGACAGGATCCGATTAACTGTAACTTATCAATTCAGTTTCTAAGAAACAAAAATTATATCAAATTCTGAGATCAGAAGGCTTTCAAAAATTGTGCTAGGGCTCTAGTAATGTAAACTGGATTAGGCTCAAAGACGTTGGGTAGAGCTGACAAGACATGGAGTAACTTCAAAAATAAAAGACGTCCCCTTGAGAGATGACAGAGTCCTTAGAAAAGTGAAATGGACCTGGAATCATTCTCTCTTCTGAAAAAAAAAAAAAAAACGCGGACTCCGAGGAGAACAAACAAAAGTTTTCAAAATTAAAGATTTCTGACAACATAACTCACAATAATTTCTTTACATCAGACAGGTTCAACGACATTAAGAAAAAAAATCAGTTGAAAAGTTGTAAGATATTGGAACAACCTGTCACCAGTTACAGAAATTACGATAACCATCGAATCAAACACCGTCATATGAAGGCTAGACAAATGCTTCTCTGATATCGATCTTCAACAATTAGACCTGTTTCAATTAGGGGGAAAAATATCTAAGATCCTTTTTTAAACTATTCTTTTCCCTTCCTAACTTGAGCCTTTTCCTTTAGGAGCCAGACTGTAACTAGAAAAGGGAACCTGTCCCGCTCACCTTTTCCTATAGAATTATCATGGCATTATACCCATTCCATAGCAAATGGTGCTCCTTTTCAGCTTTTCTCCTGTTAGCTAATGAGCCGGAGGGGGTGGTGGGTGGGAAGATTTCCTCTGCTTTACCATCTAGTGTCTACCACACTTAAGAATCATGGCCTTAGATAAACTAGTCATGGACCAACAGGTCTTTTGATATCTATCTTCCCTTCCTATATGTCAACATCCCAGAACATACTCATCACTGTGTTTACCAGTGTCCCATATCCACATACATCAAGAACGCCGAGACAGCCTAACATAGGGCCAGATGGATACTCCTGCATTCTGGAGTTTGCTCTTATCTTTATTGTATTATGATGATTCCCTGCGAGAATCAACTGCAACGGAATTTCTTACGAACGTATGCTGAGTCTGTTATGCTATTTTTGACAAAAGATGATTCAGTAAATAGTATGTCTGTAAAATAAAAAGAAATTCGAATCATAAAGAGGAATGCAGATCGGCGGATATTTCACTGACTGAATATCTCGTTCGAGCAATTTCGGCATGTGAACCAAGTGAGAGGTCACCCCTGACGTAAAACAATTCTGGCTATAAGAATACTCAACACAGGGCGAGGATGGCACCGTGAAGTCAGTAACAGTAGACCAATGATGGCTCAAAACCACCGACCGTCAAGATTCGAAACGAACGGACGTTTTGCTCCATACGCTCACATCAAACACGACCTCCGTGAGCCGTGAAGGTGGATGATTTGTCGCAACGCGTCCAAACCGGCGGCTGAGCGACACCTGACGACTCAACTGATGAAGAGATTCCGATAAAATCTGTGTTGAAAGAGGCGAGTGCAGCTCTGTGTAACTGAGACGGGCCGCGCGCTGCCACCAGGTGAGTGCTATCTCCTTAATTAATGCTGCGACGTGCAGAGGGCCTCCGGCAGGTCGACACCCGTTGTCATGGTAATGTGAGGCTGAGGAATATTGCTTTGAGAAGTGAGAGAAGCAAATAGCTTCCAAGGAGGTTGAATTCACTTTGACTAAATGGGAAATTAATGGACTGTGACTGAGGGGATCTGTCTGGTTATGTATCTTTATTACGTATATCAACACTCACACTCTACCCATTGTGTATACATGGATGACATACTCATGTATCATATGCATTACATAAGTTCAGTAAGTTCTGCAAGTTAACAGCGACCTATTAAAGCATTAAACCAACTTGTGCGTCGCTAATCCCTAAGCCAACTGTTAATGGATACAGCCAGACCGTCACCAGTGGAGTTAAGAGAAGAGAACTGACTGCCAAGAACAATTAAATGTTTAGCGAGAATGTTGTGTTCGCCCTGATGGATTCTCAGAGACCGTCTCCCGATGGTTCCTCAGAGGCCATCTCCCGATGGATCCACCGAGACCATCTCCTGACGGTTCCTCAGATACCACCTCCTTATGAATCTTCAGATACCATCTGCTGATGGATTCTCAGAGGCCATCTCCTCATGGATCCTCAGATACCACCTCCTGATGGATCCTCAAAGACCACTTTCTAATAGATCCTAAGAGACCACCTCCTCATGGATCCTCAAAAAACTACCTCCTCACTGCTCACAGACGACCAAAGATCCTGAGTTGATACTCTACCATACCGTATCACCCAAGATAAACCACCATATGGAGGCCACGGTATACCCCCTCTCCCATGTTATTTGACACAAGAGCAGATCTCGTGAGATCAGCTGCTAGGCCGAACTAATATTAATCTTACGGTTTATATCCTGATTGGCTGTGATATGGCAACGTGTTGGCACAATGTTGGAGAGAGAGGCGTGAGTCGGGGGTCAACTGCCATTTTGGAACTGCGACAGATTTAGAGACATATACCGCGTGAACGATTGACGGTGAACCCCCGTTTGGCAAGATGGTACGACCCTTGAGCAAGGCGGTACGACCCTAGGGAGGCTATCGTATCCATGATTTGTGCCGTTGTGCTTATTTGTCATAAAGTCGTGCTCGAGGATCGTACCGTCCTGTTCAACAATTGCAATGTCATACCCAAGGATCGGACCGTTGAGTTCAAGGATCGTACCGTCATGCCCAAGGATCATAGCGTCCTGCTGTGGGATCGTTCCGTTGTGCACAAGGAACGTACCGTCGTCCTGAAGGATCTGTCTGTAGTGCTGAAGGATCATAGCGTCGAACAATCGTTCCGTTGTGTTAAAGGATCGTTCCGTCGTGCTCAAGGATCGTAGCGTTCTGCTGAAGGATTGTTCCTTTGTGATCAAGGAACGTACCCTTGTCCTGAAGGATCTTTCAGTCGTACTGAAGTATCATAGAGTAGAACAGTCGTTCCGTCGTGCTCAAGGATCTTAGTCGTCTTGAAGGATCGTTCTGTCGTGCTGACGGCTCGTCCCGTCGTGCTGTAGGTCCGTTCCGTCTATGCTCAAGGATCGTTCCGTCGTGCTGAAGGCTTCGTGCCGTCGTGCGCAAGAGGTTAACTTTGTCAATTTTTGTTATGAACTCTTTGCGTGTTGCGACGACAGATACTGCACAAAGGCGAGCCGCTCCACCTTCCACAAGTTATACTTCACACGGTTGGCAACTCTGCAACCTTGCCTCACCCTCACTCTTGCTAACTCCTCCTTCTAACTTCTCCCTCCGACACCTTCTTCATCCTCCTTCTCCTCTTCGCACATCCATCCTCATACCTTCCCTTTCCTTCTCAATGTCAACTCTTCAAGCGACACTGCAGTGTGCGAGTCAGCCAGCCTCTCTCTGCCTTCAACACTATACATCCTCCCGACGACTCCTCTCACTACACAAAGCTCACGTCTGGGTCACTCATCCATTGGCCTCAGGTCCGCCCTCGCCAGGACGTATGCATCGGACTGCCTCCTTTATCGAACCTGAACCATCGGTACTACTTTAACCAGTAGACCCCCGGAAAAAGAAGAGAGAAAACAGTGGAACAGTGTTACTTAAATTCCACAGGAGGGAAGTGGTAGGAGAGGGGGATGTGAGCAAATGGATTGTCACTGCAACAGAGCCACAGCACCAGGGATATACTGGTAGGTGGGGATGCTAATGGTAGGTGAGGGCCACTACTGATAGGTGAGCGGCCATTACTGGTAGATGGAGGCTACTACTGTAAGGTGAGGGCCAATACTGGCAGGTGAGGGCTACTACTGTTAGGTGAGGGCCAAAATTATAAGGTGAGGGCCATTACTGGCAGGTGAGGGCCACTACTGGCAGGTAAGGGCCACTATTGTAAGGTGAGGGCCACTACTGGCAAGTGAGGACCACTACTGGCAGGTGAGGGCCACTAATGTAAGGTGAGGGCCACTACTGGCAGGTGAGGGCCACTATTTTAAGGTGAGGACCAATACTGGCAGGTTAGGGCCACTACTAGTAGGTGAGGGGCTATTACTGGTAGGTGAGGGTCACTACTGGTAGGTGAGGGGCTATTTACTGGTAGGTGAGGGCCACCACTGGCAGGTGAGGGCCACTATTGGTAGGTAGGGCCACTATTGATAGGTGAGGCCCCTGCTATTTCTACTCTCTCTGCTAACATATCAAAGCACCAAAGGCTCGTCTAAATATAGACTTTAGTGATACAGAGAATAAACTTCATGTAAACGCTGCAGGTGATGCACACAACAGGTCCACAATACTGCAGCCATCTCGTTGAAAACCGAAGTCTTATATAAGTTTAAACTTGGCTCTGTCTCGCGGGAGAAACGAGTTTAATTGCGTTTGGCCTGGCGAAAATTGAGTCTAAATATGAGTTTTACCACATTCTGTTTCTTCGTTTTATTTCTTCTTGTGGCTTTAAGACTTCCAGGTGTATTTTGTACGTAAACTGTGGTTATATCTAGGATCTGTGGGCCTTCCCGGGTGATATACATTCGATGTTAATGGGGTATATATCTCCCTCGGAGGGTCATACGTAAAAGTATAAAACGTCCTTCCTCTACCCTCATCTCCAGCGTCTTCCATCCTCTCCACAAAGTCTTACCCCGTCTTTCCCCACTCCCTCTCCATACGGCTTCATCTCTCTCACACTCCATTATTTTTCTTAACACTCCTCCTGTCTTCTTTATCCCTCCCTTTTACTCTTGTAACCTCTCTCTCTCTCTCTCTCTCTCTCTCTCTCTCTCTCTCTCTTTCCATTTCCTTATCTCCCACCCTCCACCACTTGCCTTCAG
>JAYMFT010131611.1:0-13019 GCA_038088735.1 Panulirus argus | reverse complement strand
TGAGGATTTTCCCTCAAAGGCTCAGTTCTCTGTTCTTAACGCTACCTCACTAATGTGGGAAAAGGCGAATATGTATGTATGAAATATATATATATATATATATACAATTCCTAACCAAGGAATCCCTTGTATCTTTATGAGGCTCCTGCAGCACTCTGGAAGTTGCCCGCATCCACCAGATGGGACAACAGGTCATAAGTGTTGTGATATTGCGTGTGCATGTGTCTATGTGCAGGAGTGGAGGGCACTCAAGTGGCAGGTACCTAGTTATAATGATATGTCAGTCAGAGAAATGAGATTCTGTCAGGTGAGGCTGAAAGAGCTTATGTAGAGACTGCATAGTGCTCAAAAGTGGAACTCTAGAAAATTACAGAGATAGGTTACACACCAGAACAGATATGGAACTGTGCCTAGATTGGCCTTTACTGGAAAAAGATCCTAAAGAGAACATACCCAATGAAGGCTGAGGCAAAGGTTCCATGTTTGGAAGGTAGCAAGGACTGGATCACACAGAGATTGAAGAATGCTATTTCGTGGCCAAAGTCTAGTTGAGTGTAATAGCAAGCTTCAATAAAATGTATATTTCCACAAGTAAGGTATAAAGGTATTTGTCACATTTTCTATGCTATCTATTCTATAATTTCTTCAATAATTTAACATAACAAAGAACAAAAAGGATGAAATATATGGTATAAACAAAACAAACATGTATTTTGGGACCAGTAATGGATAAATCAAACTACATTTTTCTGGAAAGAAAACCTGCAATAACTGAATAAAAGCTTAGACATTACACGTCTTGAGTGACACGTGAATAAAAAAGTAATAAGTGAGAAGCATGAAAAAGAAAGGCATACATGATCTTAATCAATGTTGATCCACAATGGTACTGTGGGTTAGGCAAAATCATTACAAGTCACAGGAAAAATCTAAGAACATCTTCCCAAGCTTTTGTCTATTTTCCAATACCTCTTCAAGGGGAATAACAAAAGAATATTAAATGAAGGTATAGGAACAAATCTAAAAGGAACTAGAATCCTAGCCTGAGCCACACCTACATGAAGAACAAGGTTGCATCCGACTCACTGGCACTTGAGGGACATGGTAGCCAACCTGACCTCACCGAGTTCAGTCTGGGATAAGGTCCAATATTGCTGTTTTAATATTTGGCACACCATAAATGAAATTTTTCAACAAATCACCCAGTCTAGAGATATATAATGATTGGGTGATTGGTTGATAAATGCCATTTATGAAGTAACAAATATAAACACTGGATGATTGGTTGATAAATGCCATTTATGATGTAACAAATATAAACATAGTAATAACTGACCATAACCTGAACTGAATTCATGTGGTCATGTTGGGTACCATGTTCTTCACCAGCTGGTGAGTTATATATAACCATGTTCCTAAGATGGTGATGGGTCAGGATAGGAGCCTTGTTCATTTTAGATTTGTTCATATACCTTCATGTAATATCATTTTGCTGTTCCTCCAAAGGAGGTTTTGGAAAATACACCGAAGCTTGGAATGATGTTCTTTCATTTTTCCTTTGCGTTATGAAGATGCACTCACTTACTTAAATAGTTTGATAAGCTGGGGTATGACATCACAGTTGGCAGCTGTACAATACTGGTGGCAGAGTGAGGGTCAGGTAATAAGTCGGCTCAAGAATATGGGGTAGATATAGTAGCTGTCCTATTATTTTCTAAATGTACTGTATCATAGATTATTTTCATTGTCTATGATATTTTGTGTATTATTTGGTACAGTGCTGTATGTTATTTCTATTGTTAGCATAAAGTTTTGAGGATTATACTGTGTATTTTTGGTCTTTGCTCTACCCCTATAACACAGCAAAGTGTATTTTTATATTCTTTCAACACACATCTCTTTGACAGGTTCTTGACTTTTTCATACACTATATATGAAATTACACAGAATACAATACTATGAAAATGCTGTTACACAAATGCACGTGGTACACCAGTCAACAGTTTAGAATGTTTCCAGTTCAGGGGAGCAAAAGGTAGGTTGTTTCATAGTTCAAATGGCACCTCTTACTCAGTGAATGATTCAGTAAATTGTAATTTATAAATTCTTGTTTAAACACTTCCCTTCAGGATGTTCTTATTTAATGCATAAACTAATAATTACCTGCATATTCAGAAAAAATATAGAAAAATAATTTACCCAGCAATGGGAGTCACATTGCTTGTGTTCATAGCTAACATAAAAGATACATCTTTTATATATTTTCTCCACAATTCTCTACCATTAAACATTTCATGACCAACTCATACACTAAAAATGAATTACACTAAGCTTTGGAACTCTTTACCCTCTCAAGTCTTTCCCTGTAACTATGACTTGGCACATTTTAAAAGACAGTCTTTTCACATCCTCCAAAATTCTTAAATACTTTTTTTGTCTCTTCATTTTCCCTTTCATTAAACTCTTTATATTTCAATCAAGGCCCAGCCTTGATGTGGACTTTCGTCCATAACTAAAGTTTCCATCATAAAAAAAGTACAGCAGTGTACAGTTCAAAACATTTCTAATTCAGGTGAGTGATCAAGTTGTTTCACAATTCAAAATGTACATCATATTTTGTGAATGATATAGTAAATTGTATTACAATGGATTAGGAGAAAATCAAATGGCACAGACACCTGGGTCCCTTTGAGGCTATTTGTGATAGATGAAGAGATATGAAACTCACAGATCGGTATGGTTATCTAAAAGACATACATATTTAGAATATATAAATACAGTAAACTTCTCATTATAGCTAGGAAGGCACAATTAACGTCAGCTGTGGATCTGAGGCTAAACATTCATCGTCTATGTTTAAACATACTATGGTGCTACTTTCAATGACTGTAATTGATAAATCATTCCATATATCAACAATTTTGTTGAAGAAAGAGTACTTTTCCTTATTTGAGGTAAAACATTTGCTCACAAGTTTGTAACCATTACTAAGAATGAAGTCAGACAAATCTATCTGTAAGCAGATTGTTATACTGAGATTACTGAAGCCATATATAATTTTAAATGCCTGTATCAGATCACCTCTTAAAATTCTCTTTTCTAAACAAATAGACTTATGTCATTTATTTGTCCCTCATATGATTTGTTTCTCAATCCGGGAATCATCTTTGTAGCTCACCCCTGTACTCTCTCCATTCTGTCTATGTCTCTTTTGAAGTAGGGTAACCAAAACTGAACACAATATTCAAGGTGAGAACACATCACTTTTATAATTAAGTGGTGGTCCTCTAAATGCTTTACAATCTTATCTCAAATGATGGCTTCCATAAGTTTACATATTCACATATTCTTTATATACTCTTTTTACACAGTTCTCTTTAATATGTTCTCACCTAATTCATGAACTAATAATTAGCTACATATTCAGATTAAAAAGGATAGGGAAAAAATTCTATAACTAATCCCAGAGTCCTTTAGAAATGTGGATGTAACAGACAGGCAGCTACCTGTTTATCATTTTCTGTATTATTGTATATTATTTTCAATGTTCAGATAAAGTATTAGCATTATTTTTTACACTTTCCATTGTTTACACAATGTTTTGAGTACTTTTTCCCATGGTCCCTAGTCCCTTATTTACATGAAAATGGATGTCTCGGTATAGCACAATTTGATGCTGCACGAACTTTTTTGGTAACTGGCTCATACTATATCCCAATCCTACTGTATTATCAAATTCAGTGACTTCCCTTGTAAAATTCAATTGCTTGCACATTGAAATACAGCACTAATTGTTTGGTATACATTACAGGTTGCCAATAAAAAATCCGGCAATCATTCTTCCGATTCCATCAGTTTTCCAGCAGGAATTTCAGCATGGTCTGTACCTGCATGGTGAGCACAGTTTAAAAATTTCTGGGTTTCAAAGCTTTGAAGGATGCTGTTATTCCAGTTAGAGATGATGATCCTGACAACCCACCAGCTATCTGTATTTAACTTTTTTACTGTGTACAGTACCAACTGAAAATTCTTCAGAATTGTGCTGTAAGTCCAGCATGTTACTAGTAGAGTACTGCATCATTTTACTGCACCCAAACCATTTTATTTAGTCGTTCAACATTAAAAGTTTATTTGCTATTCATTTAGTGTTTAATTTTCTTTCTCTAAGTACTGTAGTCATTTTCTGTTACAATATATACAACATATATAGAGTCAGGAGGCAATCAATCAATTTTCCGGAAAATAAAAAAATCAGGCAGACATGATGTCCCAATGTTGCCGGATTTTTGATTGGCAACCTGTATTTGATAATGTCAAATTATAACGCTATGGAGAGTATTCAGTTAATATCTTTCCTGCCTAAACAACTATTCGTATCTGAGCAAATTTCTCTGAAGTGTCATCTTGTTTACAATGGGGTATTCCAAATGGGTGTCCTTCTTGGCCCCCCGGCTGATGACTTGACCAAAGTTTACGTCTTTTCCCGTGGCTGCGTTAGTGCTGAGGGAGGAGATTGTTCACATGGCCTTTCCCGTAAATGTGGTAGGTACTGAGGTATCACATCCTCATCACAATATCAATCAAGGTGTTAAAATATATCCCCTCTCGTTTATTCCGCGAAGGCGAAGTGTCGTCATTTGCAAAGATTGAGGGTTCCAATATATCTCGGGAGACGCTCCCTCTCCGCAGCCGTCTCTTGGCGATCATTCACCTGGTCTTCTAAAGTTCAAGTCCACATTAACGTCGGCGTCACGGTACAATCGCGGCATTTTGGTTCCAGGAACTTAAGCAGCGCTGGATACTAAGTCAGAAAGCGGGCTCATCCAAAGCTCATCATGAACACATCAGACGACACACTTGATGGGCCTTGGGCTTTGTGTCATCAGCTGGCGAGGGGATGGATGGCAGATGATGCAGCAGCTACTCACGATCGTCAAGTAAGGATGAGCTGTCTATCCAACCTTCCAGACGACACCTGTCTTGCCTGAGTGTTTCCAGCGGGGAGAGGCGAGTTATGGGGTTCTCTGATGTCTGTGAGAAATAAAGAAACTGGGCCTGGCCTCCTTAATTGGCCAATGAACAAAGGCGGAGGTTAACAAGCAGAACACCAGAGACGAAGTGAAGCGAGAATCTGTAAAGGAGAAACGAAACAAGCTGAAGAAATGAAAGAGAAAGAGACAGAGACAGACAATGTGAAGAGGAGATGAAAGGATAAGAGGCATTGAGTTTAAAAGTCGATACGAGGCAGGAGATGAAGAGATGCGTTTGGGTGTCAAGTTAGATATGGTAAAACAATAACAGGGAGTAACACAGAGCGAGGCTGCAGGTGATGAGGCACAAGACAGGTAAGTGAAATTCTAAGGAAGCATAAGGATCTAGTTTTCTCAGCAAACGCTAAACCGTCTTTTACCACCTGCATGAATTCAGTGAAATACGTAAAATAATAAGTCAGCTCAACACTGTACACTACGGAAACTGACAGAAAATACTGTGAATATTGGAAGGACTAGTTCCAAACCTATAAGGAAAGATGGATGATTCCTGGTTGGAATGAGAGACTAGGCAAAAACTGCAGTTTAAAACAAAGTGGCTAAATAAAGTATGGAAAACAACACAACTATATGAGGGCCAATCCTGTTCTACATCAGAAAGGAAAACAGAGCTATATTCCAATACACTAATGTGATAAAGACTTACACAATATGATAACAGACTGATAAGAAATTTAGTGGTGTAATATATCTGGTTTTAAACATATATTTATCAGTAAATAACTGCTTCTTTACGTGCCATCTAGTAGGAATAACTTTCTCACAGAAATCGCCTCACAAGCACAGACAGTCCTACCAGGGTTTCCACTGACATGTACCATAGACACTGGCACACCAGAGATTTAAAGGCAACAACCATACACGTATAAAAGCGAGATGTCACGTGACAATTGTCTGCACCAGGACCAATCCTATACACCATGGCATCCATTTTTGTGAATGTCACAGGATTTTTTTCTCAGCAAGAAGCAATGATCTTACACGTTTCTTTCGGTACTAATATATATATATATATATATATATATATATATATATATATATATATATATATATATATATAACATTCTCTTCTAATAATAGCAGGTAAATCATAAGCTTAACAGTATTATCTTCAATAAGGATTATCCTCATCAGGGAACAATGCGGAGAGATGAGACTCGAGAATAATCATCCTTCACTAAGGACGCACCCAAAGAGGTAGTACTCTCAGTGTAGACGAGGGGGTAGGACAGTAGGGGTGTACCCAAAGGAGATTACTAGTTTCGGCACAGAGGGAAGAAGGACTTGGCGCGAGACACCATGTATTGTAGACAAACACTTCAACCTGCAAACCATGAACTACGTATGCCTGACTTAAGTTAGGTCATCGCTACTTATAGCTGTTAACGACGCCGTCTATACGAATCTAGCACATGAGTGCACCAGGATGTGTATAGATGAGTCGCGGAAACACAGGTGTTTAAGGCACGAGGGAAGACAATACTGGTACACTAATGGTGTACGAGCACGGCTAGGAACAACGAAGGGCTTGTAAGTGAACGCCAGCTAACAGTGACAGTAACGAAAGGGGGTGGTACTTGGGGCAAATGACCTCCTCACAAGGTAATGATGTGAGTTACCAGGTCCTGTTAGTTAGCTGAACGACTCCCTAGTTAGCTGGGCCTGCGGAGGAGAAAGGAAATGAGTAACTGCTACTCACACCTTTCATAAGTTCACGGGTAGAGCGAAATCCATGAAGCTAAACCTGCCTAAAGCCAATATACTCATGATAATTTTGGGTTCTTTATGTGAATGTATACTGATACTTGTGTTTAAATCTATCAAGGATACCAACGATAGTGTTCCCTCTTTCTAATGGGACGAGGACTCTTTGGGTCCCTGAACCCACTTGAGCCTATCCGTCACCTTCCTATGTTGTTGTATCGCACTTCCTGTGCGCTCTTTACTTGCCTCTAACTACTGTTGCTACTTGCCCTTCACCCACACTAACAGATAAACGCTTTCTCTATGTATACTTAAGAAAAAATAAGCCTTCTAAATAACTGATATACATATGCAAAGCACAGATATTTCTTCTGTCTCTGTGCTACTTCATACCTTTACTTGCATGGTTCTATTTCAGTTTCAAGAAAACTATTCTTACAGAGATATGAACGTGTCCCTTTACCCATGCCACGGGGAGATATACTGTGGTTTGTGATGACGTTTACACCAGGACCTATATCGCTCTGCTTCTCTCACATAGAGAGCAACCAAATACCAAACTGCAACAAATTTTCTCCTCTAATGACTCCTTGTACTTTTCTGAGTGGCAGAGACACGTGTTGTCAAGGCAGTAGGTGTCTCTGGTAAGTATAAAGTAGCACTCCCTCTGGGGCCGCTCTCCGTGCACTGCCTCCCATCCAAGTTCCAGCTAGAGTTACTGACAATGATCCTACAAAATAATGGCAAGAGAATTCGGATTCAATTATATGTCAAAGGCTTGATCCAGATCTCCACACTTTCTTGTTTGATATTTATTGTTTCATATGTACTGTCTTCCCTCATTCCTCTCTCTGCAGTTCTTCGTTCGTTAGAACCCTCTGTAGAAGTTACCGTCTTTCCTACCATTCCCCATCGCCACTACAAGTTGTGTGGGCTTGGGTGGTTATCTCCAAACTTCTGTTTCCAACTGTCGAGAGCGCTAGCAGTGAGTGCTATGAGCGGTCTCTGGTAAGTAGGGATGCGTCGGCCGCCTCATGTGCTTCCTATGGTATGTTACAGGTAAAGTGTTCACCAAAGTCTTCACTCCTTTTCTCCACCGCTTGTGAAGTTTGTGTCGTAGTAACGCCACACAGCGTTACATACGTAACAACTGTATCGACTTGACTAGAGGACCTTTTCATGCACTCTGAGCCATCGTCCACGGGATGGGTAAGAGTGGGATATAAACCCGCTGTTCTTGAGGCAAACCAATTAGTTCCTCATTGAATCCCTCGCATCTAGTGCACTTGCCACATATTTTCTGAAGCGTCTCTCTTATTAACGCTTGACATCTATCCATGTTTCACTTCACGTTTCAGTTTCAGATAGCCGACAGGCCGGCCCAACGAGCAAGTCAGAGGCTGCCCACTCCTCCTCGCCCACCTAGCTGCTCACAGCCCCATTATCAAGGAAGACCCCAGGCAGGCGATGATCAGGCCCTCTTGAAATGTAGATGAGGTGTGCTTCCCCCTGTCTACCCCAGCAAACTTTATCCAGGTCACCCTACACCCACCTACCTACCTTCCACAGCTCCCCAGGTCACCCCACACCCACATGCCTGCAATCTCCGTCTCCTACGTGCCTCCCCGCACACCCACCTGTCCGCCCATGGTAATAATTACTGGCCATCACGCATCACCTGATTTACCCACTTAATTATGGACTATCGCCGCACCGCCTTAATTGCGCCATCAATAATGAATAAATTTTTCAAGGTACGATGAACGCTGCGTCCTCCTACCAGACCTTTACCCTGTGCTTTCGTTATACATCACGAAAATGGCCTCCCCATCCACTACGGAGTCGACAGAAAGGCAAAAGGCAAATTCCACACACACAACCACATCCATTTTTCTTTCCAAGTGTCAATTACACAACGAAGAGACGCACCATTCGAAAAATCTCAATAAACATTTAAAGGTACGAAATATGATTCTTTTTCTGTCTGTCAGAGTCTTCAGGTTATACTGCATTTCCTTTTGTTTTCCAGTCATCCTTTTCTTTGTCCACCTGGAGAGCTTTCCACGCTCGAGAGTTGGCAACATCCCACTGGCAACTCAAGCAAGAGAGGTGCCCCCTTCTCCCACACCATCACTACCCTGTACTTCCCTCTTCTACTCTTATTATACCCTACCTACTGAGCACAGTGGCGTCTCCCACTAGTCCCAGTGATGAGCACAGAATGACATATCTAAGGTGACCGAGTTTAGTGGTATTGTGGTTCTGAACGCCTCAGAGCATGACTGCATGAACCTCTAATCTGAGCCTCACGGATCAGGTCAAAGATGAGCCGGGGTCGTAAAGTCGTACTCAAGGGTTCTGCCGTCGCACTTAAGGGTTCTAAATCGTGCTTAAGGGCGTTACCGAACATCTTCGAGGCCAAGAAACGAACTGCATTTTATGAGGACATGAGAGTACTCACCATGAGTCAGCGAGTACAGTGAGTCCTCATGTGGTACTCAAACCTAGCCTCTTAAAGGCGAACAAACTGTGTGAGTCAGGTGAAGACATTCTAAAAATTTACGGATTTCCGAAGTTTACCTGTGGAAGGAAGGAAGAGGGCATCGAACTGCTGCACTGTGCGAGTAAGAAAATTCCATCTACAACCGCAGCGATCCTGCTCCATTTGACATTTCGATGCTAAAAATGTGGAGAGCTTCGCGTACTCGAGTCCGCGCCGGCACCCGGCTTGTTTTAAAACGAAGACTGACTCGTGCAAATAAGTTACCGCAAATAAATAAATGTGTGCACTTATCTATAAACACAAATAATCTTAAGCAATTAATATCTGTCCACTTGAAAAAAAGAAAAAATACTGTATAAAGCCTTCCCTCAGATAATTTCTCACTGAAAATTTATGGCAATAACAGCCAAGTGAAAATATACTTTGCGTGGATGTGTGTATGCATATGTGACACACACACACAAGAGATGGGGTTCCACGAGTGTAGAAAGCCCCTTAACTCCGCAAATGGATCCTTTACACACTACGAGTATCATAACGGGCACACACACAAATCACATTACCCCTACTTAACCATCATGCAGGAAGCAAGACTGCACTGGCACCAGCTGAATAATAAATTAATGACGAGATACACAAGACATAACCTTTCAGAAAGATCAAACAAATATCACAAGATGATTTCACTGAAATATATATATATTTTTTTTTTCGGTGACGACTTCTATAAATATTCCTGATGCAGGTGTTGGGGCATCCGGCCACTGTCGTCCACCGCGACAGGACTCGTCTGGGCCAGACGGACGCCTTAGGCAGGTGACATTCCCAACACCATCAAAGATTTAGCCGTAACCTTTCGCTTAACATAATGGACCTGAACCCATCGCTCGTTAAGCAACACCCTGACTCTACGTTATGGGAGAGAAGTCCCCTTTTCCTCTCCCCCTTCTTAAGATAGGATGTCGTACATCAACAGAAAAGTTTTAAGTACTATTTTCTTTTAACGGCTAGACGTGGGACGATGCTTTCACCAATACGTCACTAAGAATAACTCCTGATATTTAAAACAAAGCTGATTTATCGCCGGCGGGAGGGCCATGGCAGTAAAGTATGGCCACAAACAGACGACTAAACTCACTAAGCTTGAATGCATCCACGAAGGCAATGATTCATAAAGCTGCTGTGTGAAAGAGTGCAGCACTTCGGCCAATTTTGGGTTATAGAAGCAATATTCTCCTAGATGACATGTGCTGGTAATGGAAAGCCATGTTCTCCGTGATGATAAATCTTGGAAGTAAGAGGACCCGTCTCTCTAGATGACGGACTTTGTAAATAAGAGGCCCTATTATAAATGACGGATTTCTTAATATGTTCAAGAAGACTGATTTTGGAAATCGGAATCTTTATTCTCCGAAATGACAGATTTTGGAAATGAAGGTTTTCTCTTAACTGACAGGAATGTGAAGAGAAATCCAAGCCACACACAATTATACATCTCCGCCTACGGCATGTCAACAGCAATCGTATCCACACAGGATATAAACTTCCAAACCAAAGAATATCGATAACATTCCCACCACAGCAGTGGAAGAGGTTTAAAAGTGGCCCTACCAGTTTTTCATACCGCGAAACACCAACAAAACTTAAAAGCTCCACAGGTGGGTGCTTTACTTTTAAGTGCTGGGTAATCAAACCGTTTGGGCCGCAGAAGGTAAGTACGTAATTGACGTCTGCAACCCACCAGCTGTCTCTTTCCTTGCCAAACACACGGACGTTTCCCCGCCTGTGCCAAGCAAGCCAACACAGTCTGAATGCCGTTACAGTGAAAGAAATCCTGGATTTTTACGTGGTCTGCAAAACAGAACCCCAGGTTCCAACAGCCCCAACAACCGCAACATAAATCTAGTGTAATTACAGCGGCTTCCTTCATTAATCTCGTCAGCTGTCTCTCAACAAGTGAGACGTTACCGGAAGCTCTGCCTCTCAACCCTTCTGTCCCGCGTCCGTCCTCTCCCGCCGTCACATCAAGTGCTGCTGTAGTCTGCGTTAATGAGCAGGCGGGGTAGTCTGGGCAAGCCGGGGTATCGTTGAGCGACGTGTGTCATCCTCACTCCCCTCAACCCTCACTGCCACACCTCAGCTCCCACTACCACAACACGGCCCTCACCGCCACGCCTCAGGCTCACCACAACAATTCCGCCCTCACCACAACACCGGTACGCCTCATGATTCATTACCACACCTCAGCCCTCACCGTCCTCATCACGAGTGTCCTACACTCACCGTACTTCCCCACTATCTCTTACCTTCTGGCCGGCATCACCCGTCACCACAGCTTTAGCCTCGCCACACTCCCCCCTCCTGGCGGCACCGCTCACCGCCCTGCTTACCCTCAACCAGTGCACCTCCCTCTCATCCTCCTCCTCCTCCTCCTCGCCCCGAGCCTCCCCACCTCCCGCGGATCATAAATACATTTAGTAATGCCTCACTCTATTTCTCACATGGCTACTCCCTCTCCACCTCCCATTCCTCTCCTTCCTTCTCGGGAGATTTGCCGTTACATTCCTCACTGCAAATGGACGTAATCTCTCACTTCTGCCTCACTGTTTTCAACATACGACTCATCCTATTCTCACTACAACAGTTTCTTAGTCTTGTACTTTCTTATCATCAAGCTTATCTTTGGCTCATACTATCTTATTATGTCATTTTTTTTTATTATTCCTAACTAAATCATTCCCTTCTCCAGCAATGCAGTAAGTATAAAGTACCTCAACTTTATATTATTCTTGTGCTACCTTTCAATCCTTAGATTAAAGTTTCACTTCCTTTCTAAATCATCCCTTACCAGCAGGCACGTCAACTACCCTCTATCACAGACCTTTTATGCCCCCACGGCAAGGCCTTCACCCCCTCACTGTCTCCACCAAAATACTGCAGACGAAAATCCCGCTCAGATACGCTCTAATATCTCACTAAGTTCCTTCGTACATATTTCTCTTTTAATCCTGTTTACTTCAATCTCTTTCACTGGTTTTAACTAGTTATCCTTCTATATCCTCCAGACAGATTCCTACCAGCAAAGCTTTCTCAATGAAATTCCCTCATTTTGGCTCCTTAGGGAACACAGCGAATAAATGTGAGTTCTACAAAATGAGTTCTGCGAGTACTCCGTGAGGCGGGTAGATCCTCATGACGGCATATACCCACACTGGATGCAAGAAGCCACGAGACAACATTCCTTCAGGTATGGTGGGCCATTGGGAGAGTGCCAAATGCCACCCCATTATGCCACTCACGTACAGCAGTTGTGAAAAGGAAAAGCGAGAATCGGCAGCAGGCTTTCGATGGATGTTGAGTACATAATCTGTGAGGCCACAGCAGCTGGCAGTTAGCGGTGAGGGAAATGCCCCCACCACCTCTCTTTCCAACTCTCCTCTCCCGCTTCTTCCTTTTCCTTTTCCTCCTCCTCCTCATCAACATCATCAGCGCCCGACTTTCCTCGCCTCTCGTCCGTCACGACAGTTTTTTGCAAGGAAGCTCCCCGGCCCCCGAGAGCGTGTGTGTGCAGAAGACTATGGTAAGCATTGCACGTCTGCTCTTAACTCAAACTCGAATAAAAACTACCACTACAATCAGACGAAAAAATCCCTAAAATCTCCTCTCTACGACACACACACACACACACACACACACACACACACACACACACACACACACAAACACACACACACACACACATACATACACACACACACACA
>JAYMFT010131600.1:0-13019 GCA_038088735.1 Panulirus argus | reverse complement strand
GGCTGAAACCCGGAGATTCTTAGCACCCCATGATGCCGGGGACTAGGGGCCATGGCCATAGGTTGCACAGACATTGTATTGGGTACTTTGGTATTGGGTAATATGCCACAATGACCATACTTTTCTATAGAATGATTTGCTACAGAGACAGTCCTTTGTTATAGGGTTATGCATTCCAGTGTCGGTACTCTGTTATTAGATGATGTGCTACAGTGACAATATTTTGTCTTGGGATGATGTTGTATTGTCAGATAATATGTTACTGGAAGATGTGCAAAATTGACTGTATTGTGTTATAGTCACAGGTCTCTGTTTTTGGATGATATGGTACAATGAGAATGCTTTGTTATTGGATAATGTCCTAGAGTGACAGTACTATGTCATTGGATGACAGTGACAGAACTGTATTAATGGTTGACGTATTACAGTGACAATAGTTAGTTACTGAATGATATGCTGCGGTAATATTACATTATTGTGGGATAAATTCCTGCAATAACCCTACTTTATTATAGGACGATGTACTACAGCGACTTTGCTTTGTTAATGGGTGATATCATTCAGCGACACTAATTTGTTCTTGAATTATTTGCTACAGTAATATTACTTTGTTATAGGATGATGAGCTATATTTCCGGCACCTTTCTACGGAATGTTATGTTACAGTGACGGCATTCTGTTATTACGTAATATGCTACAGAGAGAGTACTCTGATATTGGATGATGTGCTAAATTGACTTTACTTTGTTATAGAATGATGTTTTACACGGACAGTAATATGTTATAGGATGATGTGTTACAGTTACGGTACTTTGATATCGAATGATATGCTACAGGGACAGTATTCTCTTATTGAATAATGTGCTAGTCATAGCACTTTGATATTTGATAATATACTACAGCGAGAGTACTTTGTTATTAGATTTCCTAGAGTTACATTACTCTTGTATTGGATGATGTAGTACTTTTTATTGGAAAATTTGCTAGAGTGACAGTACTCTGTCATTTTAAAATGTACCACAGTGGCAGTACTTTGTCATTCGATGATGAGCAACGGTGACAAATTTTGTTATTGGATAAAGTTCTACAGTGACACTAATATGTTAGTGGGTCAAATATTACAGTGACACTACTTTTCTATCTGGTGAGGTACTACATTGACATTTGGATAATGTACTGCAGTTGCAATACTTTCTTATTGGATGACGTGTTCAAGTAACAGTACCATTTTGCAAGATGATATGCTACAATGACATTGCCATAGGTTCATTTGTTATAGTAACAGTACTATGCTATTGACTGATATGCTGCAGTGACAGTACTTTCTTATTGGATGATGCTCTACCGTGGCAATAATTTGTTATCGGATGAGATGCTACATTGACAATAGTTTGTTTCTGGAAGAAGTGCTAGAGTGACAATGCTTTGTTACTGGATGAGGGGCTAGAGTGACAGTGCTTTGCTATTGGATGATGTCCTACAGTGAAAATATTTTGTTATTGGATGATGGACTACAGTGACAGTAATTTGTTGTTGGATCATAAGCTACAGTGACAGTACTTTCTAATTGCATGTTACGTTATAGTGTTCGTACTCTAATATTGGGTTATGTGTTGCAGAGATATTACTTTTTTACTGGATGTTGCATGACATTGCCATTATTTTCTTATTGCATGATGTGATACACTGGCACTTTGTTATTCGATGATCTGCTACCATGAAAGTATTTTCTTATAGGATGATGTACAACATCGACATGTGTATGCTAGCTTGACAGTAGGGTCGTACTGATTGATGTCCTACGGTGACTACTCTGTTACAGGATGATATACTACAATAACAGTATTTTGTTATTGAATAGTATACTACAGTGACTACGTTTTTTTATGATATACTATACAGACCGTATTTTGTTATTGCATGATGTGTTAGAGTGGCATTACTTTTTCATTTGATGATGTACTACAATGAAAGTGATTTGTAATAGGGTAATTTGCTGCAGTGCCACTAATGTTTATTGAATGATCCGTTATAGTGACAGTACTTTGTTATAGATTGATGAGTTACTGTGACAGTAATATGATATTAGATGAGGTGCTACAGTGACGTTGCTTTGTTATTGGATGATGTCTTAGAGTGAGAGTACTTAGTTACTGGATGATGTGATGTTTTACAATGACATTCCTTTGTTACTAGAACATGTACCAGTGTGGCAATTCTATAATGGATGATGTGCCAGAGTGACAGCAATTTGTTTTTTGATGATACTACATTAACATTACTTTTTCAATGGATGAAGTGCTACCGTGACAGTACTTTATCACTGAATGATGTACTACACTGACATTGCTTTGCTATTGGATGATGCTATCTTGACAGTACTCTACAATTGCATGATATAATACGTTGCTGTAAAATGATGTACTACAGTGACAGTACTTTATTAATAGATAATGTACCGTAATGACAGTAGTTTGTAACAGAATGACATATTGCAGTGACAGTCTTTTACTGATATTGATATGTCATAGTGACAGTTCTCTTTTATTGGATGATGTGATTCTGTGACAGTACTTTTTCATTGGATGATATTACGGTGATAGTACTTTGTTATGGTATGATTTGCTACAGTGACAGTGTTTTCTTTTTGGATCATATCCTACAATGACATTACTTTGTTATATATGCATCTCTACAGAGACAGTATTTTGAAATTAGATGATATTCTGCGGTGACGGTACTTTGCTATAGGATGATGTTCTACAGTGACAGAACTTATTAAATAATGTCTCTCAGTGACAGTACTTTGGTTTTGGATGATATGTAACAGTGACGGTACTTTGTTATAAGATAATGTGCTACTGTGACAGTACTTTGTTTTTGTATAATATACTACAGTTACAGTACTATGTTACTGGATGATATACTACAGTGATAGTGCTCTGTTATAGGATGATTTGCTACAGTGACAGTACATTGTTATTTGATGACGTGCTTCAGTGGCAGTACTTTGTTCTTGGATGATATATTAGAATGACTTTACATTGTTATAGGGTGATGTGCTACTGTGACAGTACTTTGATATTAGATTACATGCTACAGTGACAGTATTCAGCTATAGGATGATGTTCCACTTGTGACAAAACGATGGCACTAGATGATGTGCTTCATTGACAGTAGTCTGTTGTTTTGATGATATGGTACAGTTATATTACTCTGTTATAGAAAAATGTGCTACATTAACAGCATATGTTTTAGGATGATGTGTTATACTGACAGTATTTTGTTATGAATGATATGCTACAATGAAACTACTTTGTTATTGGACGATTTTCTGCAGCGAGAGTGCTTTGTTATTCAATGGTGGGCTATAATGACTTTAATTTCTTATTGGATGAAATACTATAGTGGCAATACTTTGTTATTTGATGATGTGTTACAGTGAAATTACATTCTTATAAGATGATATGCAACGGAGAGAGTACTGTATAGTTGGGGGATGTGCTACAATGACAGTAGTTTGTTATTGGATGATATGCTTCAGTGAAAATATTATGTTACTGAATGATGTGCCACAGTGACAGTACTTTTTATCCTGAGATATGCAACAATGAGATTACTTTCTATTAAATGATTTGCCCTAGAAACAGTTCTTTGTTATTGGATGATGTACCACACTGACGGTACTTCGTTATTGGATTATGTGTTACGGCAACAACTCTTTTTTATTGGATGATGTGTCACAGAATTAAGTACTATCTGACACAGTGACAGTTTTTTGTTACTGGTTGAAGTGCTACAATGAGAGCGCTTTCTTATTGGATGATTTGGTTCAGTGACTATACGTTGTTATTAGATTAAGTGCTACAGAGGAATCAATCTCTTATAGAATCATGTTTTTCAGGGACAGTTCTATGTAAATGGAAGATGTGCTACGATGATAATACTTTTTTATTGCATGAAATACCACAGTGACAGTACTTTGTTTTTGGAAGTTATGTTTCACTGCAAGTACTACGTGCTATGTTATTGGATGAAGTACTACAGTGACAAAACACTGTTAAAGGATCATATGCTACAGTGACAGTACTTTGGTATTGGGTAATATGCCACAATAACCATACTTTTCTATTGAATGATATGCTACAGAGACAGTAATTTGTTATAGGGTTATACATTTCAGTGATGGTACTCTGTTTTTAGATGATGTGCTACAGTGACAGTATTTTTTATTGGATGATGTGTTATTGTCACAGTACTTTATTACTGGAAAATGTGCAAAATTGATAGTATTGTGTCATAGTGACAGTCCTTTGTTTCTGGATGATATGGTGCAAGGAGAGTGCTTTGTTACTGGATGATGTCCTAAAATGACAGTACTATATTATTGGATGACAGTCACAGAACTATATTAATGGTTGACGTATTACAGTGATAATATTTAGTTACTGAATGATATACTACAATTACAGTACATTATTGTGGATAAATTTCTACTATAACTTTATTATTTTATGATATGCCAGTGACAGTACTTTGCTATAAAATGATATATTACAGTGACAGTGCTATATCACTGAATCATGTGACAAGACAAAGAAAAAGTTCCTTGATAAGGAATTATGATTTTCAGGGGCATTTTTTTTGTTATGGGATGATGTGCTACATTGACATTACTTTGCTACTAGATGAAACATCACAGTCACAGTATTTTGTGATTGGATGAAATGTTACAGTGACAGTATTTTGTTACTGGATGATGTACTACAGTGAAAATACGTTGTTTTTGGAGAATCTGCTACTGTAATAGTGCTTTGTTATAGAATGATGTGCTACAGTGGCATCAATATGTTATTCAATGATGGGCAATAGTGACAGTCCTTTTCTTTGGGTGAAGTGCTACAGTGACAGTACCTTTTATTTGATGATGTGTTACTATGACAGCACTCTTTTACTGAATAATATGCTAGTGATAATATTTTGTTACTGATGATGTATTACAGTGACAGTACTTTGTTACTGGATGATATGGTACTGTGAGAATACGTTGTTTTTAAATTCAATGATACACACACATTACTTTGTTATGGGAATATGTTTTTAGTGACAGTTCTGTGTAAATGGAAGATGTGCTGCGATGAAAACTTTTTTGTGTGAAATACCATAGTGACGGTATTCAACTGTTGGATGATATGATATAGTGAAAGTTATATAAGCTATATTATTAGATGTAGTGATGTAAGGACAGAATATCAGTATTAGATGATGTGCTACAGTGATAGCACATTGTTATAGGATAACTTGCTACTGTGACAGTACTTTGTTTCTAGGTAATATGCCACCGTGACCATGCTTTTGCTTTAGAATGATTTGCCGCGGTGAAAATGCTTTGTTATAGGTTTTTTTGTTTCAGAAAACTTTGTTGTCATATGATGTGATACACTGATTTTACTTTGTTATTGGATGATGTGTTACATTTACAATACATTGTTACTGGATGTTATCCTACAGTGACATTCCTTTGTTATTGGGATGATGTGCTACAGCAACAATGCTCTGTTGTTGGATGACGTGCTACACTAACAGCACTATGTTATTGGATGATATACTGCAGTGAGAGTGCTTTCCTGTTGGGTGAGGTACTGTACTGTACTATTTTACTGAATGATGTGCTACAGTGAGGTTGCTTTGTTACTGGATGATGTGGTGCAGTGACAGTGAGTTTTAATGGATTATGTGCGACGGAGACATAACTTTGGTATAGGATTTTCTTTTTCAGAGACATTTGTACATTACTTCATGAGATACTACAGTGAAACTGATTTGATATTGAATGAAGTACTTAAGAGATAGTACCTTATTATTAGATGACATGCTTTAGTGACAGTTTTTTGCTACTGGATGCTATACCACTAAGAAAGAAATCCTTTTATTGAATGATGTGCTAAATTGACAGTGCTTTATTCACTTATATTCCATAGGGAAAGCCCATTTTATAGGATGATGTGCTACAGTGACAATATTTTGTTACATGATGATACTTTATTGTCAGAGTACTATGTTACTGGAAAATATGGCAAGCTGACAGTACTGTCTTAATGAATGATATTCTAAAGTGACAGTATTTTGTTAGTGGAAGATATTCTACAGTGACAGTACTTTGTTATTCTATGATATTTTACAATAACTGTCCTTTGTTGTTCGACGGTGTGCTGCATTTACAGTGCTTTGTTTCTGAATGATGTACTAAAGTGACAGTGCTTTCTTATCGGATGATGTGCTGCATTGACAGTGTTTTGTTATTGCAGAATGAATTACAGTGACAGTAATACGTTATTGGGTGATGTACTAATGTGACAGAACTTTTTTACTTTGTTACTGAATGGTGTTGTACAGTGACAGTGCTATGTTATAGGATGACGTGCTTCAGTTGCGGTACTTGTTAGAAAAAGATGTATGACAGTGCCAGTACTATTATACTAAATGATGTGCTACAGTGACAATTCTTTCTTATTGCTTGATGTGATATAGTGACTGTAACTTCTTAATGGATGATATATTACATTGACAGTTCTTTTGTATTTGGTGACGTACTACATTAACAACACTTTGTTATTGCATGATATACCACTTTGAGAGTACTTTGTTATTGGACAATGTTCTACAGTGACAATCAGTTGTTCTTGGATGATGTGCTACATCGACAGTAATTTTTTCGTGGGTGATGTACCACAGTGACAGTACTTTATCATTAGATTTGTTATTGGATGATGTAGTACACTCACTAGATGATATGCTGTAGTGTCAGTGCATTGTTATAGGATGATGTGCTAGAGTGACATTTTATTCTTATTGGGTGATGTGCTGCTGTGACAATGCTTTGTTATGGGTTGATGTATTACAGTGTCAGTGCATTGCTATAGGATGATGTGCTACAGTGATAATACTTTATTATAAAGTTATGTGATACAGTGACGGTACTCTGTTACTTAATGATATGCTACAGTGATATTACTTTGTTATTGTATGATATACTACTGTGGCTACTTTATGGGATGATATGCTACAGTGACAGTGCATTATTATTGGATGATATGTACTTTGTGACAGTACTTCTTTATTGAATGATGAACTAAAGTGAGCGTATTTTATCATTAAATAATGTTTTATAATGACTGTCCTTTTTATAGGAAGATCTGCTACAGCTACAGTACTTTCTTATTCGATGATATATTACCGTGCTTGTGTTATATTATTGGACTATATATTGCTGTGACAGCATTTCAATGTTTGATAATGCTGTTCAGTGACAGATATTTGTAACTGGATGACGATCTATAGTGACAGTGCTCTGTTAGTGGATGATGCACTTTACTGACGATGATGCGTTACATTGAGAGTACTATGTGACTGAATTATGTCCTGCAGTGACATTATCCTTTTATTGTATGATGTGCTACAATGACTGCGCTTTGTTATTGGATGATGTTATTGCGTGATGTACTACAGTGGCAGTATTTTGCTAGTGGATGGTGCACTACAGAGACAGTACTTTGCTATTGGATGATATACTACAGTGACAGTACTTTATCAATGGGTGGTATACTGAAGTGACAATACTTTGTTATTGGTTGATTTACTAAACTGAAAGTACTTTGTGATACGATGATATGCTACAGATAAAGTGTTTTGTTACTGAATGAAGTTCTGCTACAATAGCGCTATGTTATTGTATGTTGTAGTACATTGACAATACTTTGGGATTGGATTATGTGTTACAGAGACGGTACTTTCTTATAGGATTATGTTTTTTTCAGGTACATCTTTATCTTACTGGAAGATGTGTTACAGTTACATTATTTTGTTACTGGATGAATCAACACGGTGATAATGTTTTGTTATTGGATGATATGTTACAGTGAAATTATTTCGTCACTGGATAATGTACTTCAATGACAGTGCATTATTATTGGACAATGTGCTTCTGTTATAGCACTTTGTTATTCAATAATGTGTAATAGTGACAGTCCTTTTATACGATGGTGTGCTATAGTGACAGTACTTTCTTATTTGATGATGTGTTACTATGACGGTAATATATGTTGCTGGATATTGTGCTAGAGTGAAAGAATTTTGTTGTTTGATGATGTCCTACAGTCACAGTGCTTTGTAACTGAATGATGTTCTGCATGATAGAACATTGCTTCTGGATGATGTACCACAGTGAAAACACATTGTTATTGGATGATGTGCTACAGTGAGAGTGCTTTCTTATTGGATGATGTGCTAGAGTGACTTCAGATTGGTATTGGATGATATATTATAGTAACAGTACATTATTGTTGTTTCAAGCCCTGCAGTGACCCTATAATGTTATTACATGATATGCCACAGTGACGGTATCTTGCTACAGGAAGATGTGCTATAGCTGCGGTACATTCTTATACAATGTTGTGTAACAGGGATAGTACTATGTTATAGGATGATGTGCTATGCTTACTGTACTTTGTTACAGAATTTTATGATACACTGAGGGAATTATGTTTTAGGATGATATGTTATAGTGACTGCTATGTTACTGAATGATATTCTTTTTGTATGTTGAAGGCTCCAGTCACGGACAAAAGCCCACAACATGACCGGGCCCTAATGGAAATATAGAGAGAATTGAGAAAAGAAAAAAAAACGGAAAGTATTTGCAAACTTTAGAGAAAGTGGAAGACCTGTCTTTTGAAATGAGCCAGGTCATAGTTATTGGGAAAGACATGAGAAGGTAGAGAGTTCCAAGGCTTCGGCGTGTATGTAACTCTCTCTCTCTCTCTCTCTCTCTCTCTCTCTCTCTCTCTCCCTCCTCCGTCATCACTGCTCCAAACCTCGCATTCTCCTCTTTTGTCTTTTCACATCTCTGTATATTGTCCTTCCTTCGCTCATTGTACTTTTCCATCAACCGTAATAATATACATCCTGCCACTTACGTGTTTATTATTTTCACGTTCAAATGCATTAAATGCTAAATTCGAGTTTCCCCAACTAGCTACTATTTAGGTAAGAATGCAAAAATCAATCATCAGTAGCTTTGTGATATTAAATGTGTTTAGATGTGTGTATTTTAGACTGAGCTGCGGTACTGGAAGACAGTCCTTGGAAGTACATCAGGTAAGTTTGTTTTTTTTATTAGAGATGTATATTTACCTGCTTTGTGTATAATTTGTAAGTGAATGCTGTAAATTATTCATAATATTTTTAAGATTGTTTTTCCAGTTAAGGGTGACGATCTCTTTTTGTTGTTATGGCTTTTGTCAGGAAAGTTAGGGGAAGAACTGTTGTGTCTCCTCGATTCATATGTTTACACTGACACCACAGACTGGAACCGGCCCAACTTGAGACATTACTCAGTACCATTAGAAACTGGACCCTGACTACTGTTTCCATAACGAGGGCCGCCATTACCCTAAGGAAAACATTTATAAGGTATTTTAGAGCAGTGAAGTAAGGCAGTTTATGTATACTTCCCCGTATCTCGTACCTCTCTACGTATGTAGACTATCAAGTATCTCACTGGGTGTCGTACCACCACTGCCAGCGATGGCTCCACCCTCTCCTGACGTGGTGTGAACCCGCTAGGTCCCGGGGCACACATGGGCCCTCCTGCCGCCCATGGTAACGTACTGACCCAGCTCTACGCCCTATTGTTCATCCCCCCCCCACGTACCACAAGCTCACCTGGTGCCAGCCACACGTACTGTGACGTATGCGATGTGTATGTATTGTTAGTGAACCTTTTTCATATGTAACCGCTAGCATCACTCTGTCTCCTGTAAGGTATATTCCATGTACCTGATGTATCCTGGACTCTCCGGCGGAACATCCAGTGTACTACTGCTTTCCTGACGGGACGAGGGCCCTCTGTCTCCCTAGTGGTTCCACCCGGGCCCACCTCTCACTCTCCTATGTCGATGTATTGTGCCCACTGTACGCTCTGTACTGGCCTCCACCCAGCCCCTAGCCATGTATCCATCACCCAAGCTGTCACTGAAATGCCTCGTCCATGTATGTTGAGATAAATACAGATTTCAAACCCAGAAGATGATGATCATGAGAGAGTGGGCTGGGCCGGCTGGGTGGGTTAACATAACCCCTGGGTTGTGCAGATCGTCGGCCATCCTGGGGTTCAGGTGAACCACTCCTGAAGCCTGAAGTATCAGGTGATCCCTCAGGCCAGGCTGGTATTGGGAGGCTGTGGTGGTGGAGGAAGACCGTGGTGTTGGGGGAAAATTCTGGTGATTGGTGGTGGGGGAATTGTTGGAGGAAGAGGCAAAAAGTAGTGTTGAGGCCAGCCCTCGGGGGCCTGACCCCCCTATCTTAAAGTCCCCA
The DNA here is from genome assembly GCA_038088735.1 of Panulirus argus. Lineage (NCBI taxonomy): Eukaryota > Metazoa > Arthropoda > Malacostraca > Decapoda > Palinuridae > Panulirus > Panulirus argus. Next base: position 2,645 of record JAYMFT010131600.1, on the reverse strand, counting down.
GGGTTGCGATAGATGGAGTGGGGGGGAGGGAGGAATGGAATGAGATAATAGAAGAAAGTTTAGAGGAGGTTGGGACTAAGGAACGCGGAGAGAGTGCCGGGAGAAGGTGAAGGTGTAGAGGGAAGTGCAATAAAGGAGAGATGTGTGAGTAAGAGATAGGGAGGGGCGAGAATGTCGGTGACATATGGTATGAAAAAGAGAGATGGAAAATCAGAGAAATAACAGAAGACTAGACGGAATGAATGGAGAGGGAATAGAGAGTGGCTGGGGGCGAAGGAAGTGAAGGAGATGAGAGTGAGTGTTCAGGGTGAAAGAAGTGGCATCTGGCTGAGGAACGCGACGGAGATGGGAGGTCGTGGGGCTTTTCGTGCGCGTCGTGGGTCGTCTGTAGCTGTACTCGTGTAGGTCGTGGGTCGTCCAGCTCCCCTTGGCAGTGTGACCTAACGACACGGCAAAGCTTACTATTGATGTCAGCTTACTTCACAACAAAGCTTATTAGTGTTGTCAGCTCTCTGCACAGCAAAGCTTACTAGTGTTGTCAGCTTATTATACAAAAAGCTTACTAGTGTTGTCAGCTTATTACACAGCAAAGCTTACTAGTGTTGTCAGCTTATTACGCAACAAAACTTACTAGTGTCGTCAGCTTTCTGTACAGGAAAGCTTATTAATAATATCAGCTTACTACACAGCAAAGCTTACTGGTGTTGTCGGCTTATTACACAACAAAGCTGAGTAGTGTCGTAAGCTTAGGACCCAACAAAGCTTCTCCTTTGATATAATATCCAAGCACTCTTTCCTTACTCCATAGAGACCTTAGCATAGGAAATCTTTACCTGGGAGTCCTTAACACAGCCGCTCTTAACACAGGAGAGCATCTTGACGTTGGCCGTGTTGATTCTGCCTTGGAAAGGGACAGGTTTCCCGAGAGAGCGCCATGTTTGCCTCCACCAACCCGGTATTACACGACCTTGAGTCACACCGCCGCACACACACTCCATCTATGTACATATTGCAGCCTTTGATAACTAGCCAGGGGTGTCCTGCATCAGGATGTTTGTAGGGAACACGCTGGCCTGCAAGAATACAACTAGCAACAGTCTGATAGAGCAGAAAAGCCATAATATATCATGGTGTTAGACAAGAGACTCGAGGAAATAGATAATTGAAGAGTTTGAAATGGCCAGTAAAAGAAAACATAACGCCTAGTCTCATCGTTTAAGTTGACAAGTAAAGAAAAAGTATAACATATGGAAATAAGGATTTGGGATAAACGAAATAACACGTGTTTCTCTCTCCGCTTAAACAAAAGAGCAACGTTGAGGTGGCGATAGATGGGATTTTATGCAAGTTTAGTGACGGTAAGTCGGGTTGAAGGTACTGTTAAGGGCACACTCGAAGGTCCTAATTAGGCAGGGCAGGAACAGGTGTGGGACGGGGGGACAGGTATGGTGGAACGGATTATTAAGGAAGGGACGAGCACAGGTGGCAGACGGTGTGTGAAGGGACAGGTAGGGAGGAGACGTTGCCGCTGGCGGCAAGAGACGGGTGCGAAACATGCGATGACGGACGGGAAGACGTTAGACAGGTGTGAAATATGATTAAGCCAAAATAATACGCTTGTGATTGGTTAAGTTTGAGTGAGTAGTTGACAGGAATATGATAGACAGGTGTAGGGCAGTGCTTAAGAGTGTAGACAGGGAAGCAGCACTGAGAATAGTAGAATAGTAAATCTAAGGTGAAAAGCAGGATCAGGGAAACATCAGGCAAACAGGATATGGGAAGAATCAAGAGGATATAAAAGTCCGGGATGTGTGGGTGCGAGCGGCCAGCTGGGAAGCGAGTGGACGGGACCAGCTGTGAGACCGCCTGGAGTCTCTCCACCGGCAACACTTGGCAACCCTGCCATCCCGGCCGACATGAAATCGCTCGTTTAATCCGCATGATATTTTTTCCCCCCAAGAAGCTAGCGTGTAAACTTTTGATTCAGTATGAGATGAATGTGCCCAACCATAATCTTCAGCCATGATGTAACTGATCATACCCATAGAGAGAAGTGGGTTCAAAATAGCGAGGAAAACAAAGAAATTTCTTCTCGTTTCAAGAGTCTTCATTAATCGTTCTTCTTCTTAAGATTTTGTCGAAACTAAATTAAAAGCATAAAATCCTAACTCATGCTCTCAGTTTTCGTTCTTGTATTTAACCCGGACTGTGTAATAATTCTAAATGTTTTAAAAAGTACTGACTAAAAAATTTTTTTTTTTCCGACAACGTTGGAACGGTAGTTTTTGAGCTCACAGCAAAAAATGAAAGGAGTTATTTTTACTTTTGTGTCCGCATTAACATTAATGGTCAACAGATCTTTTATTCCATTATTTCTCGTACTTTTGCCTGAAATTTGCGTGTTATGGTAATAATTCCTATCTCTGGTGTGGGTAGACTAGCGTAAAAATTGAATATTTAAGCCCAGAAGAATTCAGCCGTAAGCAGCGTTCCCGCGCTTGGGGCTTTTAAGTTGTGGCGGGAAAATCCATCGCGTGGGAAATTTTGAGGCGCTAAGTTAGTCCAAGTTTTGAAGAAGCATGAAATATTATATGCTCTTGCCATCCAAAAGATTTTCTTTTAAAATATATAACACTTCTGTACTC
>JAYMFT010131578.1:0-13020 GCA_038088735.1 Panulirus argus | reverse complement strand
TATATATATATATATATATATATATATATATATATATATATATATATATATATATATATATATATATATATCACTCCAAAGAGATAAAAAATTCCCTTTTAAAACCTTTGTATTAGTAACATGAGTTATAGCACAGCCCGGCATACGCCTGGAACCAAACGCTGTTGACAGTTCAGTGATTTATACCCAATTTCTAAGCAAGGACACACAAAATAATATATATACATTGCCAATTCCTTCCCTCCTGAAATTGATTTCGTTCACGTATGAGAATGGGAAATAATATATTTTCTCATACAAATGCACGAAAGGAATTCGGGTCAATCCCGAAAGCGATTTAAACGAAACTCAGGCGAACATACGTCATTACAGTCGGCTCGGGAATTTAAAATAAAGGAAAAAAAAAAATCTTATTGTCCAAAATCTTGTGGAGGTGTTTCTCATCTGTGAGGAAATAATGAGGAACGTCAAGACGGTGGGTGGGTGGGTGGGTGTTGGTGGGGGGGGGGGGGGAGAGGGGGGTGAGGTATGAAGTGTGGCTCTCTCTCTCTCTCTCTTTCTCTCTCACACAACAAAAGATTAAGGCTGAGACGAGATGGATCAGCGAGTTTCTCTTTTCTTAACTAACAGACAGCCCAAAGTGGTAACAACAGCAACCAAGTCTGGGGGGTGATGATGAGCCATCCGGGGGGGGATGGAGGGGGGGGGGGGAGGTGGCGCCACGGGGAAGGGGGCTTAGCCCTAAACACCCTATACAATAAAGACATCAGACAATGGACAGTGAGGGAACGTGAGGAATAAAGCAGTTTTGCTAATGACTTGCTAATGAAACTACAATGACTGGCTCACACGCTGGCCAGAACCCGATGCGTGTTCCAACCCAGACCACAGCTCACACACACACACAATTGGGGGCAAGAGTGAACCTGATGATGGAAACTGACGAAAATCTGAGCGAGTGAAGTCATTTGGAACGAGTAAGGATAATACTGTAGTTGTGTGACTCCCTTACATAAAAAGAGACCCGACAGAAGAGGCAGCAGAAGGGAGGGAAGGGAAGTGAGGTCGTGTGGAACCAGCCGGGCGAGGCTTCCAACGAACCCCAACTCAAGAGGCCTGGACACGGCCGGAGCTGTTGGGACGGACCACCGAAGACCACTTCCAGGTATACTCCAGGTGATTATATATGTATATAATATCGAACAAATATAAGCAAAGGTCTGTATATATATATATCAAGGTCAACCCAACAAGGAATTACGAATTCTTGATATTTCAAAGCCCTGGCGGAGACACTCTTACGTCTATAACAATCCATAATTCTAGAAGAACAAACGTGAAATTTCCACAATAATAACACAATTCTACGAGAACCACACGAGGCCGTGGTCCACGGAAATAAACATACAATCTCTGGAGACGCTCTGGACCCCGTCGGTCACACGAGACTCCTCTATAATGATGGATACATAACAGCCATAGCAAGAGATGCCATCAAGACGTAGTACAGCAAGACACATCGGACACATGGGTCGTACAGGTGTCGTTCCCAGATGTGTTGACGACATCTGTCTTTCTCCTGACCACCATCATCACACGTGTCCGTCTCCTGACCTCTCATGACCTCCCAGTGACCCAGCTATGCCTCAATCTATGAATCACTCCTGGAGTCCACTTCTTCCCTCCTCCTTGTTCCACTGCCCTCCTCCGCTCTTCCCTCACTCCTTCTTCGTCTCCCTCTCTCTCCCTTCCTCCCTGGAGACAAAAGATTGCCTCCATTACAGAGGCATCGCGGGATCTGATTGCCCTTTGATACCCTCATCTTTGGCACCATTATGGAAAATTATACGTGATGAGGCGCAGGGTGCCAGTGCCAGATAGAGAGAGAGAGAGAGAGAGAGAGAGAGAGAGAGAGGCACACCAGAGAGAGCCAGGCTGGTGGTGGTGGAGGTGGTGGTGACGACGACGACGACCACCACCACGACCACTACTACCCCCGCGTCACACTCAGGGTGCCAGGCAGGTGGTAACGACCTCATCCACACCACCACCACTCCCGCGTCTTGGTTTTAATGTGGAGCAGCCACCCGCCACCTGACTCCTGGGCGGCTCCGAGGTCTTGAACACTCCCCCACCGGAACAAAAGAAAAAAAATAATGAGCTAAAAATGCAAATGTCGCCGGATCAGCTACTGACATTCTGAGACCGAAGATCGTCGTCCCAGTTTTCGGCAGAGCTTGGTCAAGGTGTTGGGGGCCGACGAGTACGTAGGTGTCTGTGTGTGTGTGTGTTGAGAGAAAGTGATCTCACTTCACGAGAGAAAACATGAAACTGAACCTTAATTAATTGGTCCACAGGGTCGAGCTGATCTTCCCCTCAGCGAGGCAAGGTCGTCTCTCCAAAGATACACTGACCGACGCTCCCGATCTCGACAGCTGGTTAGTATTCATCAGGCAGGGATGTTTATCTTGAAAGAGCCCCCCCCTCCTCCCTTTGGGTCAAAACCATTCCCTCACCAGGGCTCTTTTATCATACTCTCTAGAGGGAACTGTGTGTGTGTGTGTGTGTGTGTGTGTGTGTGTGTGTGTTCACCACCACATCGGACCGTAAAAATGACTTGGTCTTGCCTCGTTTTCTTAAGCGTCCTCTTCGTAGCAAACCTCCTGTTAATCTTTCGGTATTTCTGGGGGCCGAGTAATCTCAGGCCGGCTTCGTCTGACGCGAAGGCGCTCATTACGCGTCGTAACTACACGTCTGAGAGAGAGGGGGGGGGGGGAGATTTAATCTTGGGGGAGGGGAGGAGAGGGAGGGAGAGAGGAGGGGGAGACTTATCGGATGATTTTTAAGTAGAGTGTGATGACTGAAAATCAGACCAGAGCTTGGGGTCTGGAACGTCTTTTCTTGTGCTGGGTTGAGGAGCAACTGGAAGCCGACTTGTGCCCGCGCTGTGGCAGCCACCACAGCAATAATGTCGGTCCAAGGGGGGCTGCTGCTGGGAGGAGGGGCCGCTGTGTATCCGTGCCGCGGCGGTCATCAATACAGACACACAGGGCACAAACTACACCAGCCTAAACCACTACACCATGTTAAGAGAATGCGCGGAAACATCCGTCAAACTGATGATGAACAAAACCTTCCATAATGAGGGCAATGTCCCATTGGGATGGAGGAGAGCCAACGGGATCTCAATATCTTAAAAAATAAAAAATTCTGACAGGGAATTACCGAGTCCTGAATTACTACTTACTGGCTTGCGTTCCATAACAACCGTGACCCGGGAAACACGAGAGAAAACAATCAGAGAAACAGATACACGTAGACGAGTTCCTGGCTGACGGACACAAGCTACTTGAGTAGAAGGCAAAACATGGATCCAGGAAGAAAACGTCTTGCATGACGAATCTGCTGGATTTTTACGAGGCGGTAAACACCATCTTAGGGAAAACGGATGGAGGGGTGGATAGCACATACTCTGGGAGTATCCGAAAGTTCCTGAAGCTGTAACCTACAAAAGACTAACGATAAAGCTGCACCTTCAAGCTGGGAAGGGTCAGTGTAGGGCTGACCAAGTGGACTGACAGTTACGTGAGTGTAAAAGGACTGAGGACACGGCTTAGGAGAGACTTTCCAAGCCGGGCGAGGGTGACGTGTGGGACCCCTCTGGGTAAACTGCTGGTGCCATTACTATATCTGGTCTACGTAAACGATTTGCCAAACGAAGTTGGACTCGTACCTGAGTACGTTTGTTGATGATCAAAATAATGCAGAAAAAGACCTTGACAAAATTGCAGCAGTGGTCAGGCAAAAGGCTAATCAAATCGACCCCTTGAAAAAAATATAATGCAAAAGTCATAAAAGATGGGAAAGAGGGTTGGTTCCACGAGGATCAGACGGCCGAATAATCAAGCCGGGGGAAATAAATCGCGAGAGTCGTGTTGTGGCAGCTGACGAGACTCAGACACGCCCATCCCGTCATCACAACAGCGCGTGAGGAGAATCGTCAGGGAGGCAGAGCTGCGTATTGCTCAATGTCAAAACTGCCTTCAAGCGCATGAACTCTTGAGATGTTTAAGGAAGATGTACACAATGCACATTCGGCCTGTGCTGAGAATATGCAGCAAATAGTCTGGTCTCCAGGCTCAAAGAAGCCACAAAGGACTGCTGGAAGGGGTCTCAGGGACCGCAGCCAGTATGGAAACTGACCCGGGGCGGAGTACGGTGCGAAGAGACGAAGATTAATCCTCAATCTACCCATACTGAAGGAAAGGAGAATAAATGGAGACATGAGAACTAGAGTAAATTAAAAAAAGAAGGACTTAAGAGGCCAAGACGACAGTAAAAGAAAAGGAGTTCTTTGATGCGACAGGAGAGTCCAGGATAATGGGGGCACAGCTGGAAGCTATAGAAGGGAAGTGTACTGAGGAACGTGAGGCGGCATTTCTTCAGCACCAGCAGGAGGGACAAGCTAGGCCAAGAGTAGGTAAGTGCCACTAATGACAGTCAAAGGAAAAACGTATGTGACTAGGAAACTGGGCTGAGAGGCGGGGCCCCAAGAGTGCCAAGCGCCCCCACCGTTACACACAACACCAGTACAACACTTCACACACACACACACACCACCACCACGATATCTTTATAGCCACAACACAGCACCACTTACACCGTCCTACACTCCCTCTCGCCACCACTACACCTACATGGCTCCCACACCGAAGCAACTCCTTGGCTAAGTCCGGAGAGAGAGAGAGAGAGAGAGAGAGACGGGCAGACGGACAGACCCCCCCCCCACACCCCCACCCCAACTCCACCCCCTAATTATCCCCAGTAATAAAAGATTTTCCTAACTAATTACGGAGGCGGAGTAACTCTTCAGGCGCCCTCCTCCAAGACTCCGCCAACTCTCACGGCCTCTTAAAACAATCGTGAACTTTGTAATGACCAATTAGTTAGGAGTGTGGCCGTACCGTGAGTGTCTGGGGAGGAGGGGGTGGAGGGGGGAGGGAATGAGGCCACAGTTGTGGCCGGGTGGACAACTGGGGAAGTCACCCACCATCCCGGCCTCCTGAAAGGGTCTCTGGAGGTCACAGACCGGACGAGGTGGACCTAGGGGAGGTCACCACCAATTCTGACCTACTGGACAGAGGCCTCTGGAGGCCACAACGATGACCTCCCCCCTAGGACACCAACCCCTCAATCCTCCCCTGCAGTGCGAGTGGCGCTCATAATAATAATAATAATAATAATAATAATAATTTATTGTTTACGCAAATTACATAAAAATTCGTCTTGTGTGTCTCCTTTAAAAGCAAAAGAAACAATCATTCGGCCTTCCGCAACTGGAGAGGCGTTTAAAAGATGACCTCGTCAGCGGGTTCTCCCGACCGACCGACCGACTGACCGCTGACCCCCTTGAGAGAACCCCCCCCCCTCCCTAAGCTTCGACACTCGACTGAGCCCGAGAGCTGGGCCAACGGGATCGGGTTGGGGTGGGGTGGGGTGGGTTTCGACCTGGCCCCCATTTAAGCCAAGTCCTCCGTCCCCTCCCCCCCCTCGTTACCTCTGATGGTCATTTAGTGCCAGCAGTTACACACAATTACCCCGTCGGGTTATTACCGAACCTGAGGGCTGGTTCATGAGGTCATGCCTCGGGCAGCCAGCGAGGGTCGGTCGGAGGAGGAGGGAAGGTGTGATGCTGTGGCGGGTCTTGACACCATGGGTGAGGAGGGGGAGGAGATGCTGTGTAATGCTGGGGCAGATCCTGACCAGCACTGGTGCTTGAGGAGGGACACTCTGTCATGCTATGCAGCAGATCGTGAACAGCCTGGGAACACACACACACACACACACACACTTGTGGCCTGTGTGTGTGTGTGTTGTGTGTGTGTGTGTGTGTGTGTGTAAGCGAGTGAGGGAGGCGACCTTTCTGTAAGCTCGACCTAACACTCTGGTATTTACTACCAAATGTCAGCTGCCCCGCATCTGCTGAATAATGATCAATATGTTAACGCACGGCCAGCTGGCATGAGTTTAACTTGGACAGTACGGGAATATTGAGCAACTATGAACGTTAGGCTGATGGAGATGCCGGCTCCTATTAGAGGGTCAATAACCTGATGGAGTTCCTAGTCCCTAGATGGTCAACAGCTAAATGGAGGAGGTAGTCCCTAGAGGTCCAATAACCTGACGAAGTTCCTGGTCCGTAGATGGTCAATAACTAGATGGAGGAGCTAGTCCAGAGAGGGCCAATAACCTGATTGAGTTCCTGGTTCCTATATGGTCAATAGCTAGATGGTCAATAACTAGATAGAGGTGATGGTCCCTAGAGGGACGATAACCTGCGGAGTTCCTGATCCCTAGACGCTCAACAGCTAGATGGAGGTGCTGATAGCTAGATGGAGGTACTGGTACCTAGATGGCCAATGCGAAGTCTATTCTTCACTAACACGATGTAGTAAATATCGGCTCGCTGGCCAACAGGCTGACATTATTATACATCTACACTTACAACCCTTCTGAATACGGCCATATACATCATACACTATTCATACAGTCACACAAAATACAACAGTATACAACATTGAGCCAATGATCGGCTGGAAAAAAAAATTCTCCAAGCACCATCCAGACGCGAGGAGGCAACATTACCAATATCAGAGAAACAAACAAACAAAAACAAGCACCAAATTTTTGACACTTGTTTTACGGCTCGTCACAGCCAAGGCAAACTCAGCCTTACGACCGGGTCCAGTGAGCCTATTTCTTTCCTCCCTTGCCAAAAGCATCCCAGACAATACACAAAAGGCGAGATGCGTCTCTGATCGCAAACGTATAATTTCGCCCATGCAGCGCTGAAAAGACTCAGAAGAATTATGTTCATAAGGAATTACATTTTTTGCTGTTCCTTCTTCTTCAAGGACGAGCGAACTCGATTCCATTGCTTACGAGACAAGCAGCATTGAATTCCCCTCAAGGAATGTTGTTTGTCTGAATTCCGATACTCTATACATGCAGCCGTGTCCATGGAAGAGAAAGAAGCCTCCTGCTTTATTATCTGGGCTCCATCTACAGTGGTGGGCGGGGAGGAGCCTTCTGCTTTACTGTCCCGTCTCCATCTACACACATTAGGGAACGTCGGACACTATTACCCTCCTGCAGGAGGAGACCTCGTCATAATCCAACAGGTCTTGTGTTATCTCCCCTCACCCCCCTTTTGCCCTCGTCAGGAGGGGGTGGGGGGGAAGGAGGGGAAAAACACCCTCCCCCCCACCCACCCACCCACCCAGCCGCTCTGACCTGTCGCGTATCATTACCTACCAGCACCTGCTCACCTCAGGCAACACCTTCCCCATCACGGAACGACAGGTGTTCCTTTACGCAACGACACCACGCGCTCCCTCGGGGGGTAGGGAGCGGGGGGTGGCAACACCTGCTCGCTCAGGGGGTGTGGGGGCAACACCTGCGTCACCGTGCACCTGTGGCCTGACGACGCCCACCCATCGATGTCTCACCTGTGGAGGGGAGAAGAGGAGAAGGTCAAGTGATAATACAGGAGGAGGTAAGTGCCGCGGGTCTATAGTATAAGCTGCACTAGCTACATTAGCTATATCAGCTAAACTAGCTACAATAGCTGCACTAGCTAAACTAGCTGTATTAGCAGCATCACCTACATCTGCCACACTGAGTTTACATGAACTGAATAAGCTACACTTAGCAACATTGGCTACATAAGCTGCAAGTGCTACACTTGCTACACTGTCTACTCCATTATCCGGGCAAACTGACGTACTACTACAACAGGTACCTGTCAAACACTGTAGTCAAGGGTAGAGTGCCTACAGCACTACAAAGCGAGATATACTGTAGCGGGGAACCACGTTCGACAGATGTCGTTTCTTTGACAACATCTCTGTGACCTACTAGACAAACTGCCCTCCCGAGGCAGCCGCAGAGTTGAACCCCTGACCTATCGAGGTCAGGTCAAAGGTCAGCCACAGGCGGTACCCTGGTCATCAGAGAGTCGTAATCACCAATGCTAAAATGATTCACAAAATCAGCAACCAGTTCAAAATGCGTCTGGATGATCCATCATGTAATCTTTCTCAAGCATAATCCATTTACAGATCATTTGCATAATGTTCAATCTTACGGTGAGAGTTTGCAAGACAAGCTCCCCACACTCGCCAAGCTCCCTTGCCTCCCCTCACCTACCCCTCACGGGCCACCAGCAACCGACGGGCATGTGAATACTGGATCGGGGTATTTGGCGAGGAGGAGTTATCTGGAACATCTTCAGTGACTGAGATCGACCGGGCTGTGTGCTGACGCGAACCGCATTCCTCGTTGTTCAGCCCGGGTGAACAAAGACCCCATCGGGAAGCGGATCTCGTCCGTTCAGATGCTTTATGCGTAACACTGAGGGAATCATCAAATGAGTGGATATTGCTCTGTAGGAAAAAAAAAATCTTTTTTTCTGTTATGGCGATTAATACAGTAGATTTTTTTTTTCACTTGCCTTCCTTTCTAAAAATTGTTTGGGAAGTCTTCTACCTCCCATTGCTGTGTCTGGGATCTTACCTTACCTTACGTATGCCTTACGATGGTCTGGGAGGGTCTTCTATCCCCACAGCTGTAACCATCCCATCCCAGCTGGTCTGGCAAACTCTGCACGTACTGGCCAGGACCTTTTGTATATATAAATCTCCCCAGAGCAGACTTTATAAGTGTTTCTAACGACTGCTGATAAGCGCGGCAAATAATTACTTTAAGACAAGACCTCGATTCATGGAATAATGTATTACATATTTAGCTGGTGCCCACCACACACACCCACCCACCTCCCCAGGAAGAGTCCGCAAGGGGGAGAGGGGAGAAGGTGGTTCGGACGGTTATTCAGGTTTTTAAGATGACTCCCATCATCATCACTATTACCGCCGCCACGACCTTGCTCCATCTTTCTTTTTCACACCACCATCGCCACCACTCTCCCTCCAGCAAGCCGTTAAGAGTAGTCGATTGGGTGTAAGTGCCGAACTCGCGTCGTGTTTACGCTCTCATTAAAATAAAAAAAAAAAAAAAAAAGGAATCTTGACTCTTTTGAGGGGGTTTGTACGTCGACGGGTCTTCGTCGTCTCCTCCTTGGTCATCCAAGATGCGCACACGCACACACACACACACACACACACATACCACCACCGCTCCATAATAGGGGTTCTGAGGTTAATGGAATCCGAGCAAAAAAAAGGGACCCCTCTCGCCAGCCGGACCGTTCAACAGGATCAAAGACTCCATCCGAGTTCAATACCTCCTGAGGATGACGAGGAAGAAAAAAAAAAAATTGTTTTACAAGATGACTTAACACAAAAGGAATCTCTTTTCTTTTTCTCTCTTCTAATGGATGGCAGCTGCTGCACCGGGCTAAGACCCAGCCAGAGGCAGACAGTGCATCTCACCAGTACTCTACTACACCTTACCAGTACTCCACTCCTCACCAGTACGGTTTGACAGTAGTACTTCTCTACACCAGTACTGGTTTTCCCAATGTTTATCATATCAATGGCACCCAAACACCAGTACCACTGCTTAAAACTCCTCCTCTCACTGACAGTAATATGCCACTGGAAGACCTGACAACCCCCAGTGCGCTAGTCCTCACCAGTACACGAACTGAACCAGTATCATTACCATTCAGCCACCAGCACATGACCTGGCCTAACGCGTTGACCCTCCGAGCTTAATGCAGTATATCCGTCCAACCCACATTGTTCGTGATCCCATGACCTGTCGAACCCCGGCCGAACACGACCCCTCAGACCTCAGAGCAATCCAGTTCATCTGGAGTTCCTTTTCCAACTACTCTCCTGGTGGAGTGGTGGGTGGGGGAGGAGCCTTCTGCTTTACTATCCTGTCTCCATGATATGTGGGGAGGAGCCGTCTGCTTTACTCTCTTGTCTCTATCCATAGTGGCGGATGGGGAGGAGCATTCTGCATTACTATCCTGTCTCCATCCGCAGTGGTGGGTGGGAAGGAACCTTCTGCTTCACTACCCTAGCTTCATCTGTAGTGGTGCGTAGCGAGGAGCCTTCTGCTTTACTGTTTTGTCTCCACCTATGGTGGTGGGTGTGGGGAGGAGCCTTTTGCTTTATCATCCTGTCTCCATCTATATTGATAGGTGGGGAGGAGCATCCTGCTTTACTCTCTTGTCTTCACCTGTTGTGGTGGGTGGGGAGGAATACAATTGCAGAGGAATATAAAGGAATTCAAATAACAACAGACAATGTGGTCCTTTCGAGGCTGTTTGTGGTAGAGGAAGACACCAAAAACTCACAGATTAGTGTAGTAAAAGTCAGTCAGCGTACAGACTATTCAAAGAGAATAACCTGCAAATTGTTATTGTGACTATGGAGACGCAAATAATGAAAGTCGTGGACATGAAACGAAATCTCTATCAAGTCTATTCTTAAACGTACGAATGGTACTGCTCTCAACAACACTAAATTGGCAAATCGTTTCATCTATTAATAATTCCGATGAAGAAAAGTCCTTCGCCTCATCCGAGGTAAAACGTTTTGCCCACACGAGTTTGTATCCATTACTACAAATGAAATCGGATGAATCTGGCCTTAAGTAACTTTAACAAAACTTCCATTCATCTGGAACTTTTCCCGCAGCAACTGACTTGCTGAAAAGGGCAGTCAAGGGTTTAACTACCTCATTTTTCTCCTCTTTCATTGTTCCCAGACGAAATTTATCAGGACCTGCCGTTTTATTCATTTTCATTCCGTTTATTGCTGGAAGTACGTCTTCGGCTTTTGTGTCAATTTGTTGAAGAACGTTCTCCCTTCTCTTTCGTCAATGAAACTGGATCTGGGACTTGGATGTGTCCTCGATCGTAAAAAAAAAGAAGAGATGCATTTTTTGTGTCATGGCTTCGTTGTCTTGAATGAAATCAGTCATCATTTACCGTAGTTAATAGACCAATTGCCTGGGTAATGACTCTCTTGCTTCTAACATACCTATGAAACTCTTCAGGGTTTCCTTTGCTTACTTTCAGCAATATACGCTTTATATTGACGCTCAATTTGTCGTATTACTCTCTCTCTCTCTTATTCTCTATGCAAATTAACGTAACTTACTCCGTCATGTTGTTTATTGGTCTCTTTGAGTTTCTTATGAGCTATTTTCTTAGACAAGAGGCAATGTTTTATTTTGCTGCTCCACCGCCTTGGCTTCGTTTTAGAAATAGGCCGTCCACTACGCATTGGTAACGTATGTTCCCCCTACTGCTTTGAAGGTTTTACTGAAGCTTTTCCAAACCAAGTTCATGCCTTTATCTTTGACCATATCATCCCTGGTTTGCTTGTCAAGAGCAATGCAAATTTCACTAAAATTTTGATGTTTAAAATCGGGTATTTTTTCACGACTGTAATGGTGGGTAGGGAGGAGACTTCTACTTTATTATCCTGTCTCCATCTATAGTGGTGGGTGGGGGAGGAGCCTTCTGCCTTACTATCCTGTCTCCATCTATCGTGGTAGGTGGGGGAGGAGCCTTCTGCTTTACCATCCCGTCTCCATCTATCGTGGTAGGTGAGGGAGGAGCCTTCTGCTTTACCATCCCGTCTCCATCTATCGTGGTAGGTGGGGGAGGAGCCTTCTGCTTTACCATCCCGTCTCCATCTACATAGACAGGGAAACTAGAACACTGTTACTGTCCACCAGCGGACAACCTCGTCCCAGACCATTCGCCCTAGGTCTTCTGTCATCTGTCCCTCCCATGTAACAACCCCCCTCCCCCACCCTACCCTCCCCCTCACCAAGCAATTCCCTCACCCCCCAACCTTCCCCCCCTCCCCCTCCCTAACCCAAGCACCGGGAGGCGGCCATCTCAGTATGCAAGTGGCGTCACCGTCACACAGACGATCGCGGAGGTCCGCACCTGACACGTCGTCCCTCCCCACCCACCCACCCACCCTCCGTCACCCCCCATCTACCACGCCGAACAGGATCTTTCATCGCAAAAATCATCTTCTTTGTTCATTTAGTCACGCTGACCATTATTTCTTAACCCCGTGACCCCGGCCATAACTGAATAATGATGTTATGTAACTAAATTACGTAAAAGAAAAAAAGAAACATCCTCTAAATGCCTGAGTATAGGAATGTGAACATTAATTAACCCTTCTACAAGGCATTGTGTGGGGTCGACCCTCCCTCCCCCCATCCTCTCCCCAACCGGCCACTTTTTGCCCCATCGTCTTGCGTACCCTTCGCTGTGACGTAATATGGCCTCCAGCACCCTCTGGACCGGCCATATTAAGGACGTCAGTGAAGTAATACAATCCTGGAGACTCCGGAAGGATCGCCTCTATCGAATACACCAACGAAGAATTGACACGACCCAGGCAGTAACTGGGGCGATATAGGAATCACTTACACAACGACTGACTGACAATACAAATGGTTTTTGGAAGAATTCTTGGCTGTGGGGACACTGAAGGAAACCTTGGCCCCATCACTGAGTCTGATGGGGAGAAGACGTCACGATGTGGACTCTTGTGGACCATCACGTGGAGGGATGGTGTGGCCACCCCAATGTCTCACACCCTCCTTCCCTCCACCTGCTGCTCCACACTGTGGACGACGACCATCTGGTGGAGGGATGGTGTGGCTCCCTCCAGGTCCACCTCTTCCCTCCACCTGCCACTCCACAGTGACCATCAGGTGGAGGAGGGAAGGTGAGGCACCCTCCGGGTCCACCACTTTCCTCCACCTGCCACCCCAAACTTTGGACTACACAGAGCCATAAACTCCAGAACTTCAAGTCTTTTCTAATAAAGTACCAGCAGCCAGCCTTCCAACGCTTGTCACTGAAACGGTGAAATGTGTGGGAGTTAGTCACTGTCGCACCTTTTCACAGAATGTAACTCTGTTATGCCCGTAGCGGTCCAATACCTCGTGTTACACGGACTCCCACCTACCATCTGATATATATATATATATATATATATATATATTGGGAGCGGG
>JAYMFT010131567.1:0-13020 GCA_038088735.1 Panulirus argus | reverse complement strand
GGGGGGGGGGGGTGGGGGGGGGGGGGGGGGGGGGGGGGGGGGGGGGGGGGGGGGGGGAGAGAGAGAGAGTCGGTCTCTTATCTTCTCCTCCTCCTTCTTCTCCCAGATTTAAAACTGTGATAATTTTATGACCTTTGTCCTGCCAAGACTACAGAGAGAGAGAGAGAAAAAAAAAGTCATTGTTAACCTGTCAAGAGAGAGAGAGAGAGAGAGGGAGAGAGAGAGAGAGAGGGGCTTAACAGTGTAGCCAGAACAAGAGGACTGATTATATTCTTTCTATTTTTTTATTCTCTATCTTTTTTGACGGAGCGAGTAGGAGATAATGGCAACGCTTATACAAGCCTTGTTAGCGAGTGGTGGTGATGGGGCCGGCCGGGCTGGTTATTATTACCTCCCAGCGCACGAGGGAAGGAATGACATCGTTTTCATATCGATAGATTGATCGGGAGTTACGTACGTGAGGGGGAGGGCGGGGGGGGGGCGGAATCTTGTATGTAGCCTAATTGAATGTGAGGTAGTAACGCTGGTCGGTGTAGACGGCTGGCCCTCGTCTTGGGTAGAGAGGTAGTTTCTCTCTCTCTCTCTCTCTCTCTCTCTCTCTCTCTCTCTCTCTCTCTCTCTCTCACTTATCCGTTGCATGTCAGTGGTGTTAACTATGTGTGTGAGTGGGGGCGCCACCACCCGTCAGGCAGGCGGCTCCACATCAAATGCAGTCACGTATCCAGCCAGCCAGTCGGCCAGCGAGTGCGTACGAAGCCTAAGCCTGGGGTCATGGAATGCGCGGAGGGCCGCGCACACACACACGGACGCGGGTGGATGGATGGATGGCAGGCGATTCAAAGGCATCATCTGCTGCAGGAGCCTCGGGCCCGTGATCCCCCTGCCTCCTGCCTCCTCCTCCTCCTCCTCCAGGCTGTTCATGTGATTTCCCCTCTCTTCGTCCCCTTCTTTTTCCTCCTCTGCGTTCGAGAGCTTCATCATTTCGTATATTTCTTAACCATTACGACTTTTAAGATCTGTGCAACTGTCCTTGGTGAGGTGATGAAATAATCCTGTCTTTGTTTGTTTACCTCGAGATGATGTTGGTCGGGCTCCGAGACTCGATATTTAAATGCTCTTCATTCACACTGGTTAATAGTGGCGGTGAGGCGATGCAAGGAACGAGCAGAGTGCAAGAATTGTATTGCAGGGAAATAGAATGATTTAGTGTTATTAATCAGAGCTGCAGGCGCTGAACTGTTGAGTGGTGCACGTATAATAGATCTGGAAGTATGTGATGCAGACACCAGATCCCGGTGATGAGGTCATGAATGCCTACAAAGCCAGAAATGGAATTTGTGTTGATAGATTTTATTTATTTTTTCTCATATTTCGTCACTTACGGTCATGTGGTTATAATGAATGCGTGTAATCCTGGTAGTACATATATCTTTGTCTGTTTGGTGTCCTTGTTCGACGTTGGCTTCCCATGTTCTTGTACCCTTTTCATTGGTAAGATTGTTTTGAATGGTGGTCTGCTGTCGAACTGATAGAAATATAACCTGTGGCCCGCTTAAATGGCCACAGGATTTGTTTTGTAATGGAGTGGTGTTAGACGATCGATTTTCTTTAGAATGGGCGTTTGGGTGTCGTAATCGGCCGGCCAGGCTGGGGGTAGTAATGTGGACGTACGTAATTAAAGCTGCAACAACAATGATAATCTGTCGGTGATGGAAATGAATGGTGACCCACCCAGCAGCGTTGGCATGGGGCAGCAGCCAGCCACCACCACCAGCCTGGCATCCCTGGTTGTGTAACATACCCTCCCCCTCCCTCCCTACACCTCAAGCTGGCCTGGCACGGATTGTAAATATTCAGGGCCAACACTTTGTCGTGTGTCAGGGAGGAATGTTAATCCCGTAGGAAGTTGTTGTGTTGGTCGCAGAGTGGAACTGTTTATGAGGTCCTGAGAGAGAGAGGGAAAAAGAACTTAATTATTCAACAAAAAGATCGGGGAAGCTCTGAAGATGTGATGTTGAAAAAGATTCCTCTGTGTTGTCCAGAACGTTGTGTGTGTGTGTCGTGTGTGTGTGTGTGTGTGTGTGTGTGTGTGTGTGTGTCGTGTGTGGCTGATTTTGACAAGTGCTGTACGAGATGCGAGTGGGGTTGGTTGGAAGGACGGAATATCTTCACGGGTCGACCGACATGCCTGGATTTGACAACGACGCTCGGCCACATTTGGGAATCGCATCAGGCAGAGCTGAAGCTGTACTACGTTACGTAGGAGGTTGGGGTAGCCTTCCTGAAGGCTGTCGTGCGGGCACCGGTGTGTTGCACAGGGCGTCAGTGGAACGTTAAGGTTACGTGTGTTGCAGGATTGCGTGTGTTCGGTGTTTTTCCCAGTCTTGCGTGACCATTAACTGTCGTATGCCTCCGACACAGCTTCCTCGGCTCTCTGTTGCTCACACAGTTTTTCCTCACCTCTCTAACCCTTACCGGGTGCTCAGACCCTCTTCCCTCTCCTTTACATTCACATTCGAATTTCGGAACATTCAAAGTCATGTGTGGGGAACATCTTCGAATCAGCAATTTCGCTCTTGGAAAAAGAAAGATTTTACCAGTGGGAAAATTACACGTTACGTGATTGCTCAGTTTATGCTACTGTATATATCGGCTGGAAAACAAAACAATCTCGGATATGAATTATAATAAATTTTGTATTGATATGAAGTCATCTGGCTGGGAACCATCTCCATTTACGGTGCTCAAATGTAAGAGGAGTTGTGTTGCAAGACGTCGCTTTGAGCTTCCAAGCCTAAACACTCTAAAGAACGTAAGAAGAGAGGAAAGGAATCTGCAGTAGGCTTACTGGCCCCTCCCGAAGCAAGAGCTGTTCTCCTCAAACCATATTTTTCACTCCTTTCCCTTACCTAGTCTGTGTGTAAGATTTCCCAGTGTATTTGCCTCAATATATTCTGGTTGTCTGAAGTTCTGTCAGTTCAGGAATTCCAGAGAATCAAACCAAATTACTTCACGGACATCACTTTCCAACTTTCAAAACCAGCGCTTACCTTTTCATATTGAATTTTTTTTTTTTCATCGAAGCCTCAAGAGCCCGCTGCACCTACACCCTTGCGTCACATTCCCTCTCCCCCACTACTACCTCACGCCAGCGTCACCTCCACCAGTAATCACCACCACCACCACTACCACTCCCGCCTCCAACAGGGTGTTGCCACCAGCACCACAAAGTTTCCACCTCCGGCATTGTAAACTCGGCCTTCCTCAGCTTTCAAACGGCCGGCCGACACCTGCAATGACTCTACCCTTGAAAACTTCGGACGCCTGATTCATTGTCAACTTCTTACAGTTTCCTGCCGGTGATGTAAGTCGTTGAACTGATACTCGAAGTTTTGAGATATATTTCCAAACTAAGATTGCGTTATACAGGAGGACGATAAAGGGGGAAGGAAGGGAAAAACGTGTAAAGACCATCAACATTCTTTCGGAAACTTCGAGCCGGTGTTGGCAAGTAGTGAAGCGTCTTTGCTGTGAAAGTTCAGCAGTTTTTGTCCTCCATTTTTGGCGCTTATTGGAGACACACCAGAAAGAAGTATCCGGGAATTCTTAGAAAAAAAAATAGTCGTTAAAGGCTTTCCCTGTATCGGGGGTCGGTGGAGGGAGGGGAACACCACACCACACAGAGGCTGGGGAGGCTGGATGGTGGTGGCAAAAGTCGACATGATTCCCGTTCAGTGTGACGAGTGTCATTTTTTTTAAGCAAGCCCGTGTCTCGCTGATGGGAAGGCTTCCATGTGATGACCTCCTCCTCCTCCTCCTCTTCACCGACACCACGAGTGTGGTGGCACTCGCCAGGAACTCACTCTGTCTCTCTCTCCTCCTCCCAGGTCAACCCTTAAGATATACATGATTATATCCCCTGTGTCGATCAGGTCTTTGGTGGTCCGGTCCGCTTCGAGACTCATGCAGATCTGGTGAACCCACGCGGACTAATTACCCCTCAACCAGGTGGTTGGTGAGTGGGCCGGACCGGCTCCGATCCCATCAGGCATTGACAGTCTAGTCTGCTGGCGTTAGATAGAAACTACAGAGTCTCCCTCCCCCCGCCAACCGCCGTTGCTGCAGGTGCTTCCCATGGCAACTGGTGGGGAAAGTGTATCCCAGGCAAGCAAGCAAGCACGGTGAAGGGGGTTTCCGTATGTGCCCGGCCTCACGACTCCTGGGACTACGCGATGGGGACATGACAGTTCCTGAAGAGTGTATCAGGTGCGGGAGGCAGGCAGGGCGTGTGAGGGTTTGCCATACTGGGTAGCCTAGCTTTCTGCTCCTCCACCCTCACCACGGTAGAGGGATGTCATAATGCTACCAATTAGTTTAACGTCTGCTAGTGTGCACTCTGGCTAGATACCCCTCTTGGTACTAACTAGATGCAAGGTGCGGGAGCTTCTGGTGCCGTGGATGACTGGGAGAACCTTACACCCATAGCCTCTCCCTTTCTCCCCCTCTCCCCTCTGTTAGGGGGAGAAAGGGGGAGGCTAACGCCTTAGCTTCAAACTCCCATCAAAGTCTCGTCTATCCAGTTCCAACCTCAAATGAGAAGTTGGTCAAGAAAAAGATAATAAAGGTTTCCGGAGATTTCACCCAAGGAATCAGGCAGCAGTGCTACCGCTGAAGGTCTTCACGTCGTTTCTGGTGCTTGACCAGAAGACCTTCAACCCAGTTCACGACGGATTCCAAGAAACACGAGATACACTTCACGGGCGGTATGAAGGACACACACCCAACCTGAGTGCCAGCTGGAAACGTCGTGAGCCATGATAACACCAAACACATAACCATGGGGATTACCTTACACTGAGAAGATGGCTGAAACAGCCATCACCCGCCTTTTTAAGCGTAAGTTATCTCGAGTGTGATAGTGATGATCAGTCCACCTCCATCTCTGCCTCTGCCCCCCCCCCCACCCCCTCAACCATGCCTCTCCCCCACCATCTGTCCCTAGTGAAGGAAGTACACGTGCTTTTCCCTCGTGGAAGAACTACCACGGGCCAGAAGGTAAAAAAGAAAAAAAAAAATCGTCTCTCTTCTCCCGACGAGAAAGACTTCTTTCGTCACTTGTTCAGGAACTACCACTAACGTTGCGAGCAACTGCAGTGTGTACATGAACTACTTAGACGATAATGGTTCAGTCGTGAGCTGGGACACATTGATTGTTTCTGGAGAAGGTTGCCTTCGTCACATAGTTGCCTGAGATCCCACAGATGTATTGCACCTCCTGCGTCAGTACCACCCAGATTACCTTTTTCTTTATTATTGTCCTAGATCATCTAACTTCTGTCTGCTACTTGTCAAGCAGAGCATAGATCATGTTCCCATTAGAGCTAAGAAGTTTGTGGGTCGTGGAATGCCAGTACCGCGGTGTTGAGAGTCGATGCAGGTAATCCACAATAAACATCTTAAACTTGCTCGCACCAGCAGGAATACTTAATATAGCCGGCACGTGCCAGATGGCATCTAAAAAAAGAAGACCCAGCTCTCACTTTAGGGGAATTTAACGCTAAACACATTTTAATTGATAACCCCAACGGCACCACCGGCCCGAGTGGGTGGGCGGCAGCTGTTAACCCGCTCTAAAGTCATGCGATGATCTATGGGACCTTGTGGGAGGGGGGGCAACGCATGTCCATGGTGGAATCCTTGACCTACATGTGGGCTCCAGCATTTCTCATACTCCACACTCATCCATCATATGCTGAGCGGTCATAATCCTACGCTTAACAGAATTAGCATTTCTTATGCCATCCTCCCCTGAAGAGAAGCTGCAACGAAAACGGGTCACCGTGGCCGCTGATCAATGTAGCAGCTGTATTTCGCCTGTTCGCCTTTTGCCAGCCCAACACTAAAGTTCGGTTTAACCAAAATCCAAATAAGACTGACGAAATAAGTTCCGTCGTGCGTAGAGAACCAGATGACTGTAGTATGAGCATAAAACTTTTGCGTATGGCACTTGGCAGCCCGTTTTCTTCCCTCCGGAGCGACATCTTCGGAAATATGCGTATTCAAGACCTCTGCCACGAAGGATCAAAGAGTATCTTGACCACCCCACAAGGATTTTAGGTACGCGATAAAGTAGTCTACATCGTTCTGTTACCTCCCTCTTAAATCTCCACACTGGATGCAGTATCGCCACCTTCCTTGTTTTTAAATTTGCTCTTGATGTTGTTAATTGACATGCCAGTCTTGTATGAAGGAAATATGGGTTTGTTTTGTGGCCTCGAGAGCGGCTGGCTTCCAATGCGCTCCTGCCCATCCAGTGGGCGTTGGCGCAAAAGAGCACAACAGAGCGAGCAACAGGCCCCGGGTCTGTGCCTCAGTGATACGAATTACAAGTCACACTGTGAGGAAATGTTAACAAAGGTTGGGAAACACTGAATTGAATTATGCAGCAATTTGCATGGTAAATGAACTGTTTATAGAGTACGAACGACAGTGATTGGATTATTTAACTAAGGATGTCAGAGGTGAACTATTTACAGTATGCAAATTTAGGATACTTCTCGGATATGTGAGGTCAAATATTGTTATGCATGAAATGCTTACGTATATCCTGTAACGTTCGGGAGGAATTATTTCATAACCTACTATATTTACAAGACTCAAGTACATACTATTACAGGGTATGGAAGGAAGTAGCTTTTGCTGGCATAGTTTACATTTGTTCTGTTCAGAACCAATAAATGGGATTAGGGGGTTCGCCCATACGCCTGTTATTTGGCTACCTGTCTACCAGAAAGTCATCTGGTCTGTTTCCAGGACACAGAAGCGAGATATCAGAACTTGGTATTCTTCAAGGTGGTGTACTTGGCCCCCATCTAATTCAATGTCCTCATTAATGCACTTCTTCAGTCCGTGTCCACGAACTCCTCCTAACGCCATATACTTAAGTTTTGCTAACCATATTATGATCAACAGCTTCGGATATAAGGATTCGTTCACTGTGCTCAAACCGTGTATCGAATGCTTTTGAGAACTTCTGGGGCTTGTCGTCTTTACCGAGAAAAAGAAATTCCCGACAGATCCCCCTCTCAAAGCGGTGGAGTCACGTGGAACGTTCCGTTGAATATGTAAGTAGGTATCGGTATCTTGACTCAAGAAGAACCAGTATATATGGGGCTTTTGTGACGACGTTCAGTGCTGAAGAAAGGCTTACAGCTCCTGAGAGGTTGCGTCTGGCTTCAGTGCACGCTACGGGGGCAGACGCCATAAATAGTTGAAGATTATGTTCCTTGCGTAAATGTATTGCCTGATTATGGTTCCACCGCTGGCTGCTTGCTCTTGTTACCTGACGCAGGGTCTGAGAGAATAGAGAATGAAGCTGCGATAATAATCATTGACTCTCTTCCAGTACTTGTTAAAGATTCTGAATCCGAGGAAAAGAACTCGCTCGCTCTTTCTTGTATCAGAAGAACTGGAGTCATTCTTCTTACTGGTATCCAATACTTAGTGGGAAAAAGATACAACCAATGCACACTAGCCGTCCATCAGCGTTGGCTACAGAAAGTGCTACTGGGCTCAAAATGTACGGTATTCACGAACTGTACCGTGGGAAGTTTAACCCATCACTGACATCGCGGTTTCCTCCTTTCTCCCGGAGCCTCATCTTGTATCGCAGCCTGAGCTGAGGTTGTGTGAGTCAGATGTGACGCCATCCGTCGCGCTAAGATCATCAACACTAAACGCGATAATCTCCCACAAATTATGCATTCAGATGGATTCCCACAACTGGCCACTGGGGCTGTCGGCTGGCGGTGCTGTCGCAACACATACTGATGCCTCTAAATCTACAGAGGAGAGAGTCAGGGGTCAGTCACTGGACACCCCTCCCGCCACTCCATGGAGACGGAACGATTTGCTCGTCTCATTGCTCTGAAATTTCTTATTCTCTTAATGTGAGTAACGCTCTCACTTACCCGATGGCGCTAAACTCCCTTCGACATGTCTGTACTATGTTTGGGTCACAGAAGCAAGACGCTTAGTATAACAGGATTACCCACGATGGATTTAAGAGTCCAGTTTCTCTGGATTCCCTCACACACACACTGGACTCAACGTGTTTGATTAGGACTGATAAGTTAGCTAGAAATATGTGCCTCAAGGGATGAGGGCGATTTTGATTTGGGTCTAGTAGGAATGGAAATAGATGCTAGTTGATCCACTTAACACCAGATTTTAATGGAAGAAGACCCCCATATATATATATAAATAATATATATATATATATATATATATATATATATATATATATAGTTCTATATTCTTGCCCGAATCAGGCTGGGCAGTCAATACTCATGGAAGTTTACCCCTCCTGTTGATACTACGCAGGCAAGATATAAACTTTACCCGTAAAATTACTCACCCTGCAACATTATGCCCTTGACTTGTGGAATGAGTGAACTCAGTGTTATTCTGCCATTCAAACTTTACACGAGATGTGTGTAATCACTTCATCCACAAATTTGTCTTATCCCTAGATACATTAAAAGCACCGTAATTTTGCCTGCAGTAACATGTTATACATTAGTCACCGAGACCCACCTTCCTGAAGCTTTTGTGTACTCTGTAACCTCTTCAGCGTCCCAGCCCACAGGATGGGTAAAAGCGCACAACAAAGTGCAGTCCTTGCAAAACAGAACTCAAGATTCAAAGGTGAAGGGCAGTTGGCATGGCCGATGTTATATTGGTAATGGAACCTTTGTTCGCTCTCGTCATGAGATTTTTATAAAGCGAGTGGCAGTGTAGCCATGATGATCAAGAACTTAAAGGCAAGAGTTGGTGTTGTAGAATGGTACTTGGATGTGCGCATCCAGTAGTTTCCTGGCCGTCAAGTGCAGTATTGACTTGATGCGAACGACGTCGTCATCATTTGCAGCAAGGAGGACCTGGTGGGGGTCATTGCGTGACATCAACAATCGCAGGAGGACCTGGCTAGTCAAGGCAGGACGTCAGTAGTTGCAGTGGGACGTTTGTCAGATGAGGACATCATCATCATCACCATCATCGTCAATAGGACGTGAGGCATTAGGAGAGATGGAGCAGCATGGTGTAGGGTGGATGGCAGGCCATGGGGTGGTGGGGAGGGAGGTCTGATTTAACCATGGGAGACGATGATGCCTCCTGGATGTGGATATCCCTCCGTAGACGGTGGGGCGTGTTGACGGGGCCAGGGGATTGGTCCTCCTCCTGTTTCACACACATACGCATTTGAATGGTATTTCCGAACAGCTGTTCAGACCCTTTCCCGCAGTTTCACCTAAAGACCAGGTTGAAACTGACGCAAGAATGAAACAATGGGGGAAACAAGGAGCGTATTAAGAGCACTCAAGCGGTTATTGGTGTGGGAACGGACCATCAGTAAATGTGATTCTCGCGTTAGTAATGTATTCAAGGTGCTGAGGGGGGGGCCGACCCAGGGGGAGGTCCCCCTCCTCGATTCTCACCCCACCCCCCACCAGCCACACCCACCTTCCCACCACCCCCCACCCCCGAGCCTTTAACACCACGTGGCCCGGGCGTCCCGCGTTGACCATAAGGCACATATTCCCTGGCGCTGTGTCTGCCTCGCTAGCTGGCCTCCCCTCCCCCCCTCCCCGGGCAAGAGGAAGAGAGGGGTGGGGGGGGAGGGAGTAATGTGGCTGTGGGGAGGGAGGGGTGATGAGAGAGAGGGAGGGAGAGAGGGATGGGTGGGCGTGAGGTCGTCATCATCCCCCGGACGGTGGAAATTTATTCGTATGCCCGATGGAGAAGGGCTCGTGGTTGTGTAGTGATGAGGGATGCGAAGACTCGTTTCTAGCCCCGCCGTATGGGGTCGGGAGATCCCTGCCCAACTTCTCCCCAGAGATGAGAACCCGGAAGCCCCCCCCCCCTTCCCCTCCCTCTTGAGAACCTTCCGGGTCTGGTCATACGCAGAGGAACTGCCTGGGCTCAAGAGTGTGGTGTTAATATTTACGCTGGTGTCATCAAAGCAGTGTGTGTGTGTGGTGGGCTGGGATGGCGTTGCGACGCGCAGCGCTTCCCTCTTACTGTAGTTCCCAAAACGAACTCATCCCTCCCTCCCAAAAAATCGTCACTCTCCGAGGCACTTTGATGTTTGGGGAGCCACCAGGACTCCCCGGTACTTTGCTAGAATACCAACCCTCCTTACTACTGTGAATGACCCAGCTTAGGGAGAGAGGGTACTTACCAATCTGTGACTACCTAGGCCGAGATTGTGCCATTGTAGACAGGGCTAGCTAGCGCTTTCCACAGGACAACTTTATGGTCCAGAATAGTTGTGTTGGTTAAGTGTTGTCGGTCGTTATGTGTGTGTGTGTGTGTATGTGTGTGGAGGGAGAGAGAGAGAGAGAGAGAGAAAATGTGTGAGTGTGGACTGACAGCCAGCAACCCACGTATGTGTAAATCAGAAAAAAATAAACTTGACCAGGGAGGGGAACTTGATAGCCAGTAAAGTGCTGGCTCACTGAGCGGCCGCCAGTAACCACGTGAGAGACGGGAGGCCCACTGTCGGAGTCACTCCGCTCGTACTTAACAGCAAGTATAAGTGGGGGGGGGGGGTTAATGCACACCTGACGGAGCACCTGCACTTGGAGACCTGTGTTACAAAGTGATACACGATATCATGAAGTCTATTTATTTTCTATATAATGTTGTTGCCTGATCAACACTAGAGTTGTGGTGGACAGGTGTGTTGTGTTGGTTGGGGGAGGGTGTTACACCTGCTCTAGGCGATCAGGCCCGGCCCGGCCCGGCCCATTTCGAAAGAATAAATTGTGATTATTGTTATTATTTTTAAACTTATTTACTATTACAGACGTTTAGATCATTTTTTTTTTTTTACGACCTGAAGGTATTGACTTACTATAATCCTAGAGGCTTGTGTTGGAGATATACACTGTTGAGGACGGGATATGATGAGGTGTTGGTGGTGGAGATGGGTGGTGGGGTCGTGGTCTATGTGATACCATTAGGCCCACCTGTGGTACGTCCGGACCCGTGGCTGCCATCCAAACTGGATCACTCCGGCGGTGGGCGGACGCTACAGTAGCGTCGTGATGGGTACGTACTGGTGTGTGTGTGTGTGTGTGTACGGTAGTGGGAACGTGTGGAGTCCTGATTAGGTTTTCAGCGAGAGACGCAGAACGAATACCCGCCGTTTGGTGTGGGTGGGTGTAGTCCAGTCAGGCGATGAAGGGGGAGGGCTGTCCGTCGAGCAGTCCAAGTCTCTTGACACATGGGAGATATTCTCTCTCTCTCTCTCTCTCTCTCTCTCTCTCTCTCTCTCTCTGTCCTTCAGCCGTGACTCAACGAGGCTGTTCGGTGCGGCGTGCAGCAAGCCCAGCCGGTGCCATTGTTTTAAAAAGGTTTTCCCCTTCACAGTTTATAACTAACATTCGACTACCAACCGGGTATTGAGTTACTAAAGCGCAATAACGTATATTGTTTGTTTATGATGAGAATATTTTTTTTTTGTGTGTGTGTGTGTGTTGATGATCGACGTTGATGTTTATTGTGTTACTCCGTTATGGCTGGGCGGTAATTGATGATGCTTGTGGTCTATTATTGTTTACTGACGGGTATATTAGTTTTCCTTCGTTGTTGTCTGGTTGTGATGGGGTTATCACACATTGGCTCATGGATGAGCACTGCCCCAGTCTCCTCCAGAGTGTTTACGGGACATAATGAGTGTGTTTACGGGGATTGGTGAGTGTGTGTTTACGGCCGCGTTGAGTGTGTTTTATAGCCTCAGTGAGTGTGTTGTGTCCCACTTCTGTTTCCCTGCTTGATTTATGGTATTTTTTTTTCTTCTGCTTGCTGGCTCGTTATATCCAACCACTTGTCCTTCAGTCTTTGACGTTATCCACGTTCCCTTCTCTCTCTATTCTACGTCCGTTTGGATTCAGTATTATTTTAAGTCTTATGTATTTGTCCCTCCTCCTCCTCCTCCTCCTCCTCCCCACTTTCCCCACCTGTCCTGTGTTCCTCGTTCTCTAACTCCACCAACTTCTCCTGTTCTTGCTTTCGCGTGAGAACCTCTTGAGTTGGACAGTACGGCCCTCGAGTATGACGGTGGGTCATTCATGAGCTCGGATCGTGACCTGACCTGCCTAACCTTAAGAAGGGTCGGGTCAGGTCGGAGGCGGGGCCATCCTACAACCCACAACGACTCCTCCCCCTCCCCCCTCCCCCCTCCCTCCTCCAAAAAAAAGTCGTTACCATTGTGCACCAGGGAGTTAATCCTCCAGAATTTCTCCTCTCGGCCTCTGGATGCCCCCTTTTATAGCAGCTGAATTCGTTGGCAGATTATACACACACACACACACACACACACACACACACACCTCTCCTTGAGCCTAGCCACATCTAGGTCTCAGTATGTTATCCGGAAATAGTCTCACACAAGGGTGAATATCTTGGTGGAAAGTATGAAGTCAGCTCAGCCCGGCCCACTGGCTGAGAGAAACGCCCTTACCCTAGTTATAATAGGTGTTTCGTCCCTCCCAGCCATGGTGCATAGCCCCCCCCCCGCTAGGATAGGAGTAGAAAATGGATGTGAAGGTCTCCACTGGGGCTTTGAGGGGAATAGATTTTATTTTTCGTCTAAGTTGAAGACTTGGATCATTTTACTTAGAGACATAGAACACGGGGAACTGGTGTTCATGCGGCAGCTTGAACCGTGCTGCCGCCCAGGGGGGCCGGGTTAACCTGCTCCATGTCTGGTGTCTTCAGGGAGAGGGAGGGATGGAGAGACTAGCGAGTTCCTCCCTGACGGAGGTGATCACCCAGCCCGGTGGGGAGTGTTGGCGCACACCCCTCTCTTTATCTGTCTCTCTCTCTCTCTCTCTCTCTCTCTCTCTCTCCTTCTCCCTCCCTCCCTCCCTTCCTCCCTTCTGCTTGCTTGGGAGTTTTTGCCCCACAAACGGTCTGGTGTATGTGATGAGGCGTGTGGTCCCGGCCAGGGGGAGG
>JAYMFT010131556.1:0-13020 GCA_038088735.1 Panulirus argus | reverse complement strand
GTTAGGAAAGGACAGGGCAGCAAATCGAGAGAGAGAGAGAGAGAGAGAGAGAGAGAGAGAGAGAGAGAGAAAAAAAAAAATAGCAACGACAAGGGATATCGCAAAAATAACACGGCAGCAAATTGGAAGTACAACGAGAGGGCTGCACATCATAGATGTAACGACAGAGCAGCAAATCGAAAACATAACAGTAGAGCAAAAGATGAAAAAGACTAAATCAGCCAACTGAATTGTATGTATCTTTTCTGTGCTTTTCCTTTTTCAGCTTTTGCTGTAGCTTATTCATTTATTATCAATATATTATCATTATCAATATCATCAGTAAAATTATATCATTATCATTATTATTATTATTATTATTATTATTATTATTATTATCTTTACTGTTGCTCAAGCATATATAAACACCTCTTTATGAGAGATGAGTACGAGTCCCTGCGGCGAGATCTTGTCAAAAAGAAAAAAAAAGAGGTGGGGGTAGTACTAGCGCGTAGCGCTCACCGCACTTCATACTTGGGGAATATTCCTGTTTTTCCTCCTCCGCCTCGCAACTCACGTAACTGTCCGTCCGAGGCGCATGTACCAAGGACTGACCTTAGCCACACATTTAGTTTTCTATTCAACAGTGGGTAATTATGCCACATAGAATTCCTCAAGCATTACGCAGAGTAATCTTTCCAGATGAACTCTCGTATCTTCCTTGCTGAGATGCTTTCAGATCCAGTACGTCATTCTTGATGGCCTCAACTTGGTACCTGTAAGGTTATAGTTCTCTGAATATATGTTCCAGACTGATTCATATGTTCCAGTCCATTAGTTTTGCTTACGAGGTGTTGCTGAATTCTCTGACTGGTGACCATCCTACGCTACAGAAGTCAACTTTACTTCTAAAGTATACTCTATTAGTCATCATTGGCTGTTTGACTTTCCTTGTGAAAGTTCCCATTATCATACCGCTCATTATTTGGCCATAAAAGTACCAGCTTAGCGATATGCTCCTTGGTTCAGTCTCATCATTAAGGATAAGTCCTACATCACTGGCGTGGTCTTCGTTTCCTGTGTCTTGTTTATCTCGCCATCTCCTCTGATGAAACTTTTTGATTTATCATAATTGCTTTAGCAATGTCTGGAAAAAAGAAAAGTGTCCATTCTCTTTCCTTGCAATGGAGATTCGTATGTGTCATTCGGTTGTGTACTTTTGCGTAGCACAACTCCGTACTGGTCTTCCTCTGTGCAGTAATTCATATAAACCGTGTTCCAGTACGTTTCATGTTTTCGTAATCATTAATCATATACGTGATATCAAGGCAAACTATTCTATTCTGTTTTGGTCCATAGCGTAGAGAGCCTCCTTTGTGGTGTTCTATACTGTGTTTATAGTCCTTGCTGGATTGATTGATGCTATGTCTCACTGACGTCATTAGATGTCGTGTCCATATCATTTTTGTCTGTTTAAGAAAGACAGCTGAGCGCCTACCCGATCATAGTGCTTTTTAAATTGTTCATTGTTTTCAAGTATATTCCTTTCCAGTATTTCAAAACAATGGGGGCATGTTAATTACACTAACTGAACATTTCGTCATCTCTATATTTATCTAATAATCTATGCTGAGCACCGACTTCTAAAGGGTGGTTAGCATCTGGTATATTTTTTCAGGGATGCATTCATGTCTGTCTCTCACTCTGAAAGGCTCACTCTCCGCATTTTTGTTCTTTTGTTATATTTACGTAAGAGACTAGAAGCTTTGAATTCTGTCCCGTGCTTTGTATTACTTTCTCCTCTCATTTGCTCTCTGTCTTCTTTTTTATGCGACTTCATTATCTCCGTCTCAGCAATTATCTGTTCTTTATTTCTAGCTCTTGCATTTACTCTGCTTATTGCATATCTTTTCTTTGTCTTCCATTCTTGTCTTCTATTCATTCATTCTATCTTTTGGCATATTCTGCTTACATTTCACTTATATATTGCATTAATCCTGCTTTTTTTTTCGATTTATCCTATTCTCTTGTAAAACAGTTTTATGTTAGTTTTTGCTTAACTGCAATTGGAGACTTTATGCATCTACCTTATGTCTAATTAGAGATTAAAGCTACACAGTCCCCATGTTTCCTCCACCGCAAAGTTGCGTTCGAAGTCAACAATTTCTAATAAGTAGTCTGTAGTCCCTTCTCTGCTCTTGTGATCTGATATGCCTGGTTTGTCGATTTCACTCTCTGTGATGAGTGGGATATCATTTATAAAAAGAGGAGGTCGATCGTGTTATTGTTTCTTCATCTTGATCTTTGGATGACTTGAATTAGGTTGAATGTCTCACATGCATTCATGTTCTTTTAGCTATTCCTTTTTCATTTGCTAATGCATTGTTTACTGCTTTATATGTCACCTGTACCTGTATTCATGTACTGTTTCTATTCTCTTTCTCACACAATGAAATGAAAATTTGAGTCAGCTACAAAACTTATTGTACATAGGCAATACTGATAAGACAAGGCCTGATGGCTTGCGACGAGGTAATCTTCAAGTTCCTACACTAAGGTTAGAGAAGTAAGAATGGAAGAAAAAAAAACACTGGTGAAATAAAGGAAGCAGGAAACTGTACAGGAAAGAATGAGACTGGATAATAATTCATACAATCTTACTATGCTGTTGCTTCACTGTTTTACTATACAAAACCCTGGCAATTGTTTCAGTTGGGGGTATTATTCTAAGAATGAGAGAAAATTTATTAGAATACATGCAAATTGAGGGCGTTCAGTAAATACGGGAGAGCCTCTGAATTTTATTCTTCTAACTTTCCGGCTTGCGCAGAAACCTCCTTCAGAGAAACTAAGATAACATATTTCCGCGAGAGACTACTACCTCACCGGACTCTGTTTTCGCGTTCCTTATTCTCGGCCGGCCGTGTTTATCATTCTTCCGCCGTGTTCCCCTGCTTTCTGTGACTGCCACTTTGCTCTCACGCATTTATAGGCAGCTTCCGCTGCTTTTTTCATTCGCTTACTCAGTCCCTTACGCAATATATCCGCCTCTTTCCACCGCGGTAGGTGTCCGTGCTTGTCTATGTGGACAACAAACGCATTCGGTGTCCTATGGTGACGTATAGCAGCTTTTAGGACGCTGATCCTTTTAGCAAATATCACGACCTGTTTCCCCATAGTATGAGGCAGTGTACCAGTGCATGGCATACTGTGGATCACGCTCTTTTTGTTGATACTTTTTCCTCATTTCGTTTTCAACATATTCCTTCATCTTCATCCCTGACGATGCAGCAACGTTTATCCCCGTCTCCGCTAAGTACCTAGAACAAAGCGAAGAGGAAGACGAAAACGGTTGAGCCCGACAAACGGAGAGATGTGGAAAAGAAATGATGAACCACGGGAAGGAAATGGAACAGACAGATAATTAGCATCGACAGCAGGAAAAAAAAAAAAAAGGGATATAATAAAACGATTCTCACTGCCATGTTGACGACAGGAGGAGAAGGAGGAGGAGGAGGAGGAGGAAGAGGAGGAGGAAGAGGAAGAGGAGGAGGAGGAGGAAGAGGAAGAGAAAGCAGAGCAGCGATGTTCATGAGTTAGCCATGACTCCTTTGTGACCCGACGTGAATGCTGCTGCCTTGGGGAATGAGAACCAGAGAACCTTGACGCATTCGAGTTGACGAGGAGCCAAGTTTAATTAATCAACTCACCTAGTGCTAAACACCACCGTTGTGGGAGAGAAAGAAGCGGATTTCCAATAAATTCCGAGGCAGAAATGCATAGGTGGCTTTAAAGAGTCCGAAGGTTATGCAGGCACAAACAAGGTTCTAGTTTATGCACGGAGGGGTTTGTGGGCTTCTCCCTCGCGTCAGTACTTGGATTTGACGTACGTAGATACTGAGCTGATGAATTATACTTCGTGCCTCTTCGTTCCTCTTGCTGGCTCATCGGGTTTATTGATTGGATATGTCGTGAGCCGCGGGAGGTCACTGGGTCAACAATACGTTTGTGCAGCGAGAATGAACTGTTCATTTACGTGAACCAACTCATTTGTGATTCTTTTACAGCTTACGTAAAAAATAAAGTTACGAAATTTTATTCAATCGATAGATTTATTTCTCAGAAGTCCCCGGCTAGGATCGCTCATCTCTTAAGTTAGATTAAGTTAGGTAAGGTTCATTAGACTAGGACGTATATCACCACTCACCAAAAAAAAAATCTCTGTGGGGCGAAAACTGTAAAATTGCCTTCATCTCTCTCTGAACGGGACATGTAATCAGGTTGCCAGTGAGAGTAACGCTATCGTTAGAGAATAATTAACAAAACTTTAAACGTTGGGGATTCGCCCATTGCTGGAGAGACGCGGGTGAAACTTGAATTTGTCTCCTGTGGATGAAATTTTCATCAGCAGACGTGTTGCATTATGAGAAATCTTCACAAAAGAGCGAGTACTCATGACTTCAGGAAAGATGTTATGCCATTACAACATCATCCATTGTATTTATAGTCAACACTAGACTCGGGGCATTTACTGGCAAGATTCCCTTGGCAAAACGAGTAAAGATTTACATTCAGGATCCTCATATGAAGTTCTGAATTAAAATCACTCACTTTCACGTATCTCTAAAGCAAGATATTTCCCTGAAAGCTCGTTTTTCTAAGTCTTATTGTACGGGGACTTGAAGTTGTTAACAATTATGGTAACCGACAAGTCTTCCTTTGCAAAGAGGTTAGCTGACTGTGTGCTCCAAATTCGAGAGACAATTCACTGTACTCCTGTGTTTGTGGAAGCCAGCGGGCAAAGAAGAGGAGAGGAGGGAATCCATTCCATCCTTCAGTTCGGGGCATCAACTAATCACCTAATCAGCACAGCAGGACGGAAGGATTTACCATCAAAGAGAAGGTCCACCTCCTCACTGGGCTCTAGGGGTGGTAGGAACACACACAATGCTGCGACTCCGTAAAGGTCCGAGGTGTCCAAATTGCACCATACAGCCCAAACGAGTAAATCAGATTTTCCTGATTAAAGTGTAGAATCATACCTTATGTCACGGAAGGGGCACGGAGGAGCACGCGGCCCTAGAGAATACCACAGTAACGTTGCGCATCGCCCATCATGGACTCGCTGTGGGTCCAGTTGGTATCTTATGTTACGAGACGTACTGGGGTAAGGCTTAGCCATGGGCTCATATTATGGAGTGGAGACGTTGGCTATAGCTGTGCTGATTACGCCAAGAAATGCTTTGACAAGTTTAGGGAACCGATGTCGGTGGATTATTTTCAGTTCTTCGGTTGTACAGCGCTAGGTTTGGAGTATCAGTATTTGTATTTTGGCCTCCGATTCTACTGGACGAAATTGAGTCATTTTTCTTTTCTTCGGGTCAAAGAGTTTTTAAGGAATCACTTGCATACCCAGCTTGACCGACTTGTTTCAAAACCATCAAGTCTGAGCTCACGTTTTTTTCTCTATGAACATTTTATTTGGCAGGTGAAACTACTATACCCAGTCCTATGTCAGCTTCAGGAACGTATATCTACAGTGAGGTGTTCACGACTGAAATCTGCACCTTATGCTGAACTGCACGGGTTTCAGCTATGGTGACTTTAGCTGTTATATAAACAAGGTTATGAGCTTTAGCTTTTTTCTACATCTCAAATCGGCTGTCCCGTATAAGAAGCTCCAGCTAGCTTTCCCATCACAGAATTTTAGCTCAAGGAGTTTGAATTAGAAGTTCAAAGTTGGATATGGCCACGTCTAAAAAAGTTGCTGAATGTCCTCAGGCAATGTCGATTGCTAAGCCTAGGATGACGAAGAACAACATGGATCGTAGACAAATAATTTGATGTCTCGTATGCTTGACTCATTCAGCATCTTTCCGGTGGGTAGTGTCTAAATTCATGATGAAATCACACAACTGACGATTAATTTGACGACTTCATTTGTGAAGAAGACGAATAATGAAGTCCCCATAGATTGATTTACTCCAGGATAGTTAAAAAAGAATAAAATTTCAACCTCCTTATTCTCAAATGGAAAGACATGAGGCGGGAACATTGTACATATAGCTGACTACTGGCTATATACGTTAATCTTGCATTCTCTTTCGCATGTCTTGGTTTCCAGAAGAGTCCCTGAAATAACTCACACCTTCGGTTAGATTTTATGAACGTGTAAACCAACAACGTGGCCTTTAAATCATCCTTACGAACTATACGATAAAGTTCCCCAGACCAGTATGGTCTCCTGCTGAATGTGCTGTGCTGGTTTGAGAAGGAGGCGGCGCCTCCTCCTCCTCCAGTCTCTTCCAGCTACCCATTTAACTTCTGCCATTACCAGGGAACCCGGGACGGTGGATCTGGAAGGTCGCGGGGCTCCCGTCTGCCAAGAAATCCACCGAAAACTTAATAGCGGTGCTCTCGTTAACTGCGCCGGCCGTAAGATGCGGAATTTTCTTCCAGGGAAAGATGTCATGTTCCTTCGGCTAAAGTCCTTCACCGAAGTTTCCCACCGCCGGACGAGATAGCGGAGACTGTATCGGAACAGCGTCTGTGGCATGGGTCCGCCGCACTGCTGGTGTAAAGGAGTGGCCTCCAATCTTGCTGGTCCGGAAGTGCCTAGTAAGTGAGTGAGAGAGAGGATTGGAACAATACTGCTCTTGCGGCGAGTTCGTGGAGAAGAGACTCAAGAATTAGGTGGAGCCACTACTGATATTCAAGGAAGAAGTGGAGCATTGGTTCTTATATATCGAAGGCGGTCATCTGAGGACTGACCTCGATCACAATCATAAACGATTCGTAATGTTTTGCTGGCCTTTTAGTGTTCCACTAAGGGCCAGGTATGAGAGCAGCCGTGGTGGCTACCGCCTCACTAAGTAAGCCCACATAACATCACGAGAGCAGCGTTTGCCACAATAACCATCCTGGGATGCGGAGCAGGTCGAGGCCTGAGGGAATCTGTCACCACAACCAAAGACTCGACAGTTAAAACATCACAGAGTAAGGCAGATGATCGATGTACTAACTTTGCCTCATTTCCTGCCTCATCTTCGCTCGGACGATGGGACTTGATGTAATTCAAGAGTGATTAGCGAGACTTCCCATTTTCTCTTTATTCTCAAACCCAGCAAAAGAAAAAGAAAAAGAAAAAAAAAGAATCGTACATTATTGGCATGTTTTCAGGCACTAACAAGGCTAGTCAGTTTCATCATTCTAAAGCAAATGATGGAAAGTCAAATACCATAGCTTCATCCATCTCAAAGCGTATGACGTACTGATTTTCCTGACAGGCACAAGTCGATGTACCAGTGCCACCTCTCACCCTTACGCAGAGGTTACATGGCGAGGAGGAAGCCAACGTTAATGGGGGGGGGGGGTGCTGGCCCAATCTCCTGGCGGGATGAGCATCTTTTTTCAAAAGGGGAGAACAACAGAAACAAGACAAACTCACTGGAGTTCAGTCAGTGCAAGGATGAGGCGGGTCCTGGAACACCTGACGGTACTCTGACCCCCTCGAAGTGCAGGAGCGGATGGATGGCTTCCCTACCACGGAAGAGGCGGAGGTATGATGCGTTCGAGCCCCTGTGGTTTGTTGGTTATATGGGCTTGAGGCCTATCGACTGCCAGGGGTCATTAAGACCGTCAATATTTGAAGTCTTAGCCTCCGAGTGAATGTTAATCTTGAACACCTTCTTCAGGTGCTGACACTACTTCTCTAGGACCATTACACGTTCTCACTACATCCGTGGTCCTTTTCCTTGCTGTCGGTGCATTATACATGTCAGCTAGAGAGTCGATGCGAGCGGAAGAGGCCATCATTCGTCTGATCCTGACGCGACCTTACTAAAGCTGAGAACAGCGACCAGGTATGAAGAATGAAGGAAAGGAAAAAAGCTATATATCCAACTTTCAGTATATCTGTCTACCCATCTATCCATCTATCTATATATATATATATATATATATATATATATATATATATATATATATATACACACACAGACGGGTAGGATGTGAATATACGATGCAGCAACATGGCAGGAAACAGCTAGGGGTTGACAGCTGGCGACCCTGTTCCCACTCCCTGTTAATTTAGCTCTACTGTGGAGAAGACTGAACCATGGGTGGAACTAATAGCTATCTATAGTGTCTGAATGAATATTGGATATAGTTTCGGTATTGAAAACTTCGCATTGGACGGTGCTGACAGAATGTGTAAAGTTCACATGGTGTGTCAATTTCGACTGCAGGGTGAAGCCATTGTTGTGTGCAACTAGCTGTAGTGTCCAAATTGAAAAACCAATGTTATATCTGACGAAGCTGCCCCGTTCTAAGTGGTCCGGGTGATGTGCCTGCCTCTCTCTCTCTCTCTCTCTCTCTCTCTCTCTCTCTTTCTCTCTCGTCTGATTGTCTGTTGCCCTACGCGTACGTCTGTCTGTCTGTCCCTAAATATCCTTCCTCGAGTTTTACACAGGTGAAAATGCCGCAAGAGTCTCATTACATATTTTTATTCCTCCGTTGTGTATCGACCAATGATAGGGACGGGCGGCAGATCACTTGTCACTACAGCTGAAGTACAATCTGCACATAACTGTCAATTCTCATGACCAGGGGCACGAGGGGTCGTTGTTTCCCGTGCATGTGTGTGTGTGTGTGTGTGTGTGTGTGTGTGTGTACGTGTATGAATGTGTACATACGTACTAGCAAGAGTAAGTGTGCGTCTGCTTTAGAATATGTTCGAGTTTAATGATAATGATACTGATAACAATAATACTGATAATAGTAATGATAATACAATTAATGATAATAATGACGATAATAATGACATTGATAATGAAAATAATGATAATAATACTAATAATGATAAATACTAATAACAATAGCAGAAATTCTAGGGTGATTTCTAAAGGTTTAATGAATTAACTCCAGCCAAAGACTTTAAAAAAACAGAGGAAACACATACAACATTAAAAACTGGGCAACAAAATGGGTTTAAAAGACAGTCTGAACACAAATACAGAGGTGTTAGTTGACATACCGTCTACTAATTATTCATACTGTTCACAATGGCTGGGATGGTATTGTTCTTGTGGTGGTATATACGAGCTACTATCAGTTCGATGCGGCAGTGTATTGCTGATCTGCACCAGCCAAGGAAAGAGGTGGCAGGAGGGGTGTAGTAGTCGGATCTAAGCCTTCGGACGGGGTTCAGGTTATGGCTGGAGAGAGTTGGGAGGATTTGAACATTTAGTCCCTCTTGGGTAAATGGTATAAGAGGGACCTTTGCATGTCCTTTTCTGTATCTTTTCAGATGTCCCAAAAGAGGAGAAGCATGACTGAATTTGGGAGAAATAAGAGTTGTTAAGATGTTACCGAGTCCAGGCAAAAGGAATCTTTCTTGCATCGAAGAAGTACAGAGGCAGAGGCTGATCTTATCTAACGTTAGATAGGTATCTAAGGATATTTGAAAATCCTCTGCCAAATATCGGAAATCCTCCACCACTGATACCATAAAAAGATCTTATCATTCCGTGTCTATAGTACCTTATGGTCCGAGCCAATAATCTTATAAAGGACCATATATGCAATGATGGTATCTACCTAACCTCTCTACCCCAGGAGTCCCTTCTATCTTCTATGGGGCTCCAGCCTATTTCTATAATAACTCTTATTAAAACAAACATCATCCGTAACATTTTGTGTAATATCTATATTCTATAAATCGTTTCGCATGAGGAACGGCAGGAGGACGACCCGTGCACCAAAAGCCACAGAGAGGCGAGGCAGTTCGCTGGGATGTGGGGGAGAATGATAAGACGTTGACGGGTGACGGACACTGTCAATTAAGTAGGGTTTAGTAGGGCCTACGGTCCAGGAGTGGATCTCACGATGGCGGGTGGAGAGGGAGAGGGAGGTCCAGCCCAGCGGTGGCCTATGACATCCAGCAGTACAGCTCACGCGTGACCTGCAGCTGCTCCAGCCGACACCTGACCGCCAGACGACGCCTACGGAAGACAGTATAGTACTTTGCTCTATGCCGGCGGATCAGAACTCGCTTACTCCAGCGAACAGGGATGCTCGCCTGGAGTAACACTTCAACATTCTTGCCCTCGACGCTGGATGCTGGAAAAGGGTGATGTGACGGATAAAGTGGTCGTTCTCGACAGTGGAAGGAGGAACGACACTGCTGGAAACTCACAAAACCAGTGGTCTCCAGCAACATATCCAATAGTAAAGTACGAATGGAAGAAGGATCAGGGATCAGCACTTCCTTGTGGGTAAGGATGTGGGCATATGGCACAGAAGGACTTGGAGAGATCGAAGGACACCTTACAAGTGAAGGATACACGTAAATCAAAGAAAAAGAAAATGCCATCGGATTGCACCTTGGCTGTCCCTGTTCCAGACGCCATATGGCTGGCACAAGACCAAGGAAGGTTCCGTCCCCAGAGAAGGGTAGCGAGGGACTGGCCTACCAAGTGGCTTTTACATTAACTCTATTTAACACTACCTGGGACGTCATCGGAAATGGGCAATGTGGGGGGGGGGGGGAAGTGGCTTCAGGCTGTTGAAAATAAGGCTCAAGAAATGTGTGTAGCAAGCCATCTGACGAGGACTCGACATCAGCAAGCTACCCTGACGAGTTCAGTCCCCAAGTAGGCTGAATGTTAAGTGTGGACATACGACGTGGGGTAGATGGATGGGATTGGATGGGCATCTTGCTAAACCGGTTCGGATAACATATTTGAATTATGTAGTGCATAAACAAGTACTACAGTATTTTCTTTTTATTCCTCTATGAAAAAGTTAACATTTTTAAGAATAATATTTGTTATAACACCAGAGTTTTCTCTTATGATTTCTGAGCGGAAAAATTAGCATTCGAAACTAAGCGAATGATGCTTGAGATATTTATCCTGGCCGAAATTCCACGATATGTACATTGCTCGCATAAAACAACGAAGAAAAATATAGATTTAGTGCTTTAGAAGAACATACTGTCATATGATGCGTTACCAAAGCAACCGGTATGACATGGGTCTGATGCCAGAGCGGTCGCCTCCTGTCGCTGTACTCAGCTAGTGAAGGTCACTCGCCCGGGCTTCAATACGCATCGCTTTTCTGGACAAGCTTACCTCAGCTAGGTATTGCTGCTGGGCTCGGGGCCATCCAGACCATTCTGTTCAGTCAGTACTCTCTGAATATTGGACAATAGGACTCAAAAGCAATATCCCAACATGAGCACTATTTTCTAGGCGTAAGTGCTCGAAGTGGCACATCCCCAAGTCAAAACACTGAATATGAGCTGTGAAGAGTAATGATCTGCTGTTGTATAACGAGGCTAGTTCATCACTCAAAGTAAAATCCTCAAAGTTCACGTAGACAAAGTTAAAAATTCAAGCATTCGTCCACTTATGATACATAACTTATGAATCAGAACTGAGGACACAAAGTTATACGGATGTCCAGAGACGATGTTTTGTTTGTATACTAGGCTCAAACCAACTCATTACTTCCCAAGACCTGAACCGTTTGAATAGACTGGAAACAAACTAAGGACTACGTCGATATGTGAGCAGAAGCACCACAAGGACTGCCATTGTCGAGAGGATGAATGTCAAGTTATGCCGGGAACAAGAAGTGTTTTTGTATACCATCCGGTAATGAGTGAGTTTTTACCAGTGATACATTACTTGTAATTCTTGCAACCTTTCTCTCACTCTGGTATAATCTACATGCATTTTACCTACATATTATAAGATTAATCAGTCACTGCACGGGGGAGGTTCGTGGTTTCGACAGCTTATGTAAATCAGCCGAAATTGTAGATTGCCGTTGGTGATTTAACATCGCAACACAAAAGCAATATCTTTTTTATATCTATATCTTTCAGGCTCTCAAGGCATTGGAAATCATAGATAGTGAGCTAAAAGACACAGATTGTTTTTGAGTTACCAATATATCTACGCTACTCTAAGAAAGCTAGCTCCTGAAATACCCGATTCACTGGTACCTAAAGACAGAGCTGTCTGACAACACTGATGCACCGGCACCAAGGGGATGTGAAACTCATATAAACTTTAGAGCGTAAACATTATCATATAATAAGCAACGTTATGAACTTTGTCCAGCGTGCGGGTGGTTGGTTATATGGTCTATGGTCTATAGACTGCCAGGGGCCACTGAGAAGGCCATCAACTTTTATGCCATCACCAGCAGAGGCTCAAGCTTAAAGACACGGATCTCCTGGTGTTTCAAGATAATGTTCAGACCATATATACTGTAATCATACACACATGCAATACACACGCAAACACACACACACACACCTGATCGCCGTTTCCATGTTACTTAGGAAGCACTAGGAACAGACGAAGAGAGGCCACGTTCGCTCACACTCAGTCTTTAGCTGGTATGTGTAATGCACCGAAACCACAACTCCCTATCCACATCCAGGCCCCACAGACCTTCTGATTAAAAAATGGCAAATACTGAATGCCCAACATATGAAGCTAATCATCAAATTCACAATAAAGATTTTTTTAATATTTAGTAGCATTACGAAGGCAAACATAACCAACG
This sequence comes from Panulirus argus, assembly GCA_038088735.1. Classification (NCBI taxonomy): domain Eukaryota; kingdom Metazoa; phylum Arthropoda; class Malacostraca; order Decapoda; family Palinuridae; genus Panulirus; species Panulirus argus. Next base: position 462 of record JAYMFT010131556.1, on the reverse strand, counting down.
TCTGGCTTAAACTTATTTCATCAAACATACCTCGAGTCTGAATCCTGAGCTACCACTTGAGTGAAAGAGCACATCAGTGGGCTTAGAAAAAAGAGCTGGGCTCTCGTAGTTCCCAGACTACGACTCAGGAGTTGTGAGTAGACACAGCGTAACGTACGCCAGTGATCCTGCGGAGATTGTAGAGCTGTCGGCAGTAACATATGAGGGTGTGTGTGTGAGTGTATGAGTGCAAGTAAAGTCCACCGTTAGTGAGTGCCCGTTGAAGCATAAAAGCGTGTAATATATCAAAACCCAGAGAAAATGCCATCGCTTACCATAAAGAACTGACGTCTTAAGCTCGAGTGAGTGTGAGACGAGACAAAGGGGACAAGACCAACCATCCTTTTAGATAGATAGATAGATAGAGAGAGAGAGAGAGAGAGAGAGAGAGAGAGAGAGAGAGAGAGAGAGAGAGAGAGAGAG
>JAYMFT010131545.1:0-13020 GCA_038088735.1 Panulirus argus | reverse complement strand
ACATCCACACACATTCAGACACCCCAATCTGAGCCTTCGAGGAGGATGAGCACTCCCTGCCTGGTTCCTTCTTCTGTGTCCCTTTTTAGAAATTGAAAATACAAGAAGGTAGGGTTTGCAGGCCCCCGCTCCCGCCCCTTTTAGTCACCTTCTACGACACGCAGGGAATACGGGGGAAGTATTCTTAGACCCGTATCCTTGGGGATAGGGGAGAAAGGATGCTTCCCTTGAATTTCCTGCGTGTCGTAAAAGGCATCTAAAAGGGGAGGGAGTAGGGGGCTGGAAATCCTCCCCTCCTGTTTCCACTTTTCCAAAAGAAAGAACAGAGAAGGGAGCCAAGTGAGGATTTTTCCTCTAAGGCTCAGTCATCTTTTCTTAACGCTACCTCACCTATGTGGGAAATGGCGAATATGTACAAAAAAAATGTATAGATAGATAGATAATAATTCTTCTTTCCTACTTGATCGCTGTTTCTCAAGTTAGCAAGTTAGTGCCTGGGACAGACTAAAAAGAGTCACATCCACTCGCGTCCATTCTCTTACTTTCATGTGTAATGCACTGAAACCAGCTCCTTGTCCACATCCAAGTCCCTTAGACCTTTCCATGGTTTACTCCTGATGCTTCACATGCCCTGGTTTAATTCATTGACAGCATGTCAACCTCAGTATACCACATCGTTGTAGTTCACTCTATCCAGTACATGCCTTTCCCCCTCGTACATGGTCTGGCCCCAATAGCTCAAAATTTTTTTCACTCCATCCATCTGTCTCCAATTTGGCCTACTTTTTCTCTTTGTTCCCTCCACTTCTGATACATATATCCTCTTTGTCATCCTTTCCTCTCTCATTGTCTCCATATGTCCAGACCATTACAGCACCCCCTCTTCTGCTGTCTCAACCACATTCTTTTTATTACCACACATCTTTCTTACCGTTTCATTACGTACTGGATCAAACCACCTTACATCACATAGTGTCTTCAAAAATTTCATTTCCAACACATCCACCCTCTGCTCAGCCTTATCTATAGCCCATGCCCCTTGAAAGAATGTTTTGCAATGGAGTCATTGATTAGGTTAATGAATTTATCTAGTAATTCACTTGAAAATGATCTAAGATCCTTTTTGGTAGGATTTAGGTTCACTTATCAGTCCAAGTCAGCAATACCTGGAAAATGGGAATCTAACTTCCAGTTGACAGAAAGTGGGTGTTCCTGGATGAGAATACCAATTTCATCCTCTTCCTCTGCACAGTGCCAACAAACCGTCGTACCCATTCTCAAAGATATCAGCATAGCCCACTTTGTCTCTTTCTTGCCATAACACGAGTTTTATCTGAAAATTTTGTACTTTGTCAGTAAAGTTGATCATAGTGGTCAGATAACCTTGAAGTAATTTATTGAGTGCATTGAGGTGACAAAATTTATCTTTGATGTAGAAGTTTCTTGTTTCCCTTCTCACATTCTTGGTGAAGATTTCTTTTAACCTTCTCTTCAGTGTCATGACTTGAGCCACCATGGTATCCCTTGACAACCACCTTATCTCCTCGTGGAAAAGGAGCAACTCCTCTTGGGTGTCAAATTCTGGACACGAGGTGTAGAATCATCTTGTTCATAGGGCTTGATTTGATGGCACTCACCGTGGTCACAGCAGTGTTGAGTATGGTTTAGAGCATTGGAGGTAGAGTTTTCGTGGCTATTACATAGCGGTGAATTAAACAGTGTGTCATCCTTGCACTGGGGTACTCACTTTCACCCACACTTGTAATCCAGGCAGATGCCTTAGCATTTCAGGGTCTACATCTGTCATAGATCCTACCATGATCTTCTAGGAAAGTCTTTCCTCAGAATAGTTGGAAATTGCTTCATAGATCCCTCCTCCCTTTGTTGAGTATTCCAAGGAGTGACAAAGTGAAATCTTTTAAAGTGCGAGTCCTATATGTACCGTGAGTAGGTAAGCGGTCGAGCACAGCTAGATATGTCAATTGACTCGTCAAGTTGAATCACAAAGATACCCAGAGGGGCTTCTCTGACTTCTGCAGTCATTTAATTTTTGATATCTTCTGATAAATCTCAGATTCTTCAGTGCTCATTATCATTTGAAAACACTGTGTTTAACTTTTGTGTTGCATTTTCTCAAAAGATGTAGTTAACAGAATCTTTGCAAAATGGCAATACTAAAGTTTTGGCAGCTGTATATGAAGTTTTATGTCATGAGCAGCTTTCATAGTAACCATGTACAACATGGAGGCTAGCTTCATTTTGCTTAAGCACCTGACTGCCATGGTCTAACCGAAATTGCTTAAGAATAAACACTCTTCCCTTGACATTTGTTGGGTCTCAGTCAGGAAGTTTGAGGTTGTGGTAGCTGGAGAAATGTTGTTTAAAGGGGCAAGGTTTTGAGGATGTTTTAAGGATATATGGTATAGGGGGACAAGTGTTGAATGGTGTAAAAGCCTTCTACAGAGGAGCAAATGCTTGTGTAAGAGTGGATGGAGAGCTGAGTGAAAGTTCTGGGATACTTGTAGGTTTGAGGCAGGGCTGTGTGATGTCACCATGGCATTTTGATATATATATAGATGGAGTGATAAGAGGGATGAAAGCAGAACTAGGGAAAAGGGGTGCAGAGATGGAGTGTGGCAGTGAGATATGTTGGCTAGTGGCAAGCCTGTTTGTGGTTGATACTGTGTTGTGTGCGGAGAGTGAAGAGGAGTTGCAGAAGGTTGTAAGTGCGTTTTATGTGTAAGCAGAGGAAATTGAAAGTCAATGCAAGGAGAAGTAAATTAATGGTGTTTTAAAGGAAGCAGAGTGAAAGCATAGATTTTGTAAAACGATACAGAGTGAAAGAAGAAATTGCACTAAATTGTGCTGTGGATATTGGAGGGAAAAGACTGGAATTGAGGGCATTTAGGTATATGGGAGCTATCTTGGGTAAGTGTGGTGACATGGAAGGAGAGATAGGGGAGAAAGCAGTAAAGGATAGAAGAGTCATTGGGTCCCTTAATAGAATAATGAAGAGTAGAGGTGTAAGTATGGAAGTGAAGAGAGGATTAAGGGACAGCATAGTCCTCCCAACCCAGACCTATGCAGCTGAAACATGGGTGTGCAGTGAGGTACAGAGGTCAAGAATCCAGGCTGTGGAAATGAGGTATTTGAGAAGAGCATGTGTTGTGACTAGGTGGAATGAAGAAAGAAATGAAAGGGTGTATGACAGACATGGTATGGCAAGGAATGCAAAGGGAGTGAATTGTGGAGTGGAAGAATGGGTGAAATGTAATACCTTTAGGTGGTTTGGGTATGTGGAAAGAATGCAAGAGTGGGAGTTTACAAGGAGAGTATATGATAGTACAATTAAAGGGGTTGGTGTGTGTAGACCACCTGTGACATGGGCAAATAGGGTGGAGGAAAATATTGGAGGTAGAGAAACAGGAAGAATGCTCGGAATGGTGTATGTAAGGGAAGCGTGTAAGGACAAAGATAAATGGAGACTCTTTTGCCATGGTCACCCCTTGATGGGAGTTCCTGGAGAGAATGGGTATCAGAGATATAGATAGAGATAGATAAATTGGTTTTGAGAATGCTGTTTGAAAGCACATCATGACTTATCACCCATTGTGGCATGTCCTTGCTATGCTTGCTTACAACTGTGAAGCTGAAATTTAAGTAGAACTGACTGTATGTTCTTTACCTTCTGGAAGGTGCTATATTAGTCTGCGTGAATGATAGATTATTCATTGAAATTGCACAGAAGAAATAAGTTTTCAAAATTACAAATAGCATCTGTATATTGATGACATCACTGGTATGGCACTTGCTTGCATAAGGTTATTAATTCAAGGAACATAAATGTTTGTGGTAGATAATGTATTTGAAAAATGCATGTCACAAAAACAGGAAGACAGCTGAGATAAAGAGTTAGTGATGGTTAGACGACTATACAGACACACCAAGTTTATATTAAAAAAAAAAAAAAAAAAAAAAAAAAATTTTTTTTTTTTTTTTTTTTTTTTTTTTTTTCAGCACATTTAAGGACTGAAAATGTAAAGAATTCCCAGTACATGCACTGGCATAAATGTCAAGTTGGGGGAATCACAGTATTAGCTTTCGCTCATAACTTTGAAAGAAATAATTGCTTTAGCTGTGTGCTTTTCTGTAATTTGTATAGGGAATATGCTCATGAAAATAATAAAGATTTAATGATATTTGTCAATAAGATTGAAATAAATACTAATTCTACATAAGGGAATATGCTTTTTTTCTGTTGTACATTAGGCTTTGGATGAGAGAATCACCATTACTGCACTCACAGAGGTAGACAGTATAAATTTGCATATTTCAAAAAGCCTTTTCATGACATTCATGTAAGACATATATCACAGAAAGAAGAATGGAACAAAAAGCAAGATGTTTATGCATGAGTTATTTAAAAGATTTTGTATGGCAAGCCATGATGATGACTCAGCTATGCATGCAGCCAACTCATCAATATGTGCAATCTTGTAGTTATATATTATTACATTTATGCTTTATATCTTAGAACTTACTGTTATGCCATGGCCATTCTGGGTAGCTTAAAAGCAAGTAAATTTGTTAGAACACAGAGAAAATGCCTTGTGACTGCAACTTTTTAGTATCCTTTTTCTTTCTTCACCTCTTCAAGAAAATGTTCCTTGATTTTTTCAGTGACAGGCAAGAGACTGATGCCAGCAGTAAGCAAAAGACTGAAGGGTGAGCCACATTGCTGGCCCCAATGTCAGCTGGGCTGAAACCTCTTAGATTTTGGATAGTTGCTTGAAGGTCATTAAATCTTGGTGATTAAGCATCCAGCCAGCCTCATTTGTTTATAGAGGTCATGGAGTGAAAATGGTATTGGATTACCCTTTGTTTGTTAGGGGATAGATGGAATTTAACCCCTTTGCAAATGAGAGCTCTCTCAGATGCTCCTAGGGCATTGCCATTGGTAGAAAAAGGAATTTCCAGTCTTCAAAGACAACAGCTTTTGCAGGATTAAAAATTTTCAATTCATTTGCCATTGTTTTAGATGTGTTAATCTTCTTTTTTCGCAGGTAGAGGATGTCGAGGGTGAGCAGTTGGAGAGTAGCAAGGTTAGCATTATTAACCTTGTGGACCTGGCTGGAAGTGAACGTGTAGCAGCTGCTCAGTCACAGGGAGACAGACTGAAGGTATATTTACTGCTTCATGTTTTGATATTATATACCAACAATAGTTAGTAGTGCATCACCAAATTTAATAAGTATATTAAGTTGTAGACATCCTGCTGTAGTTAAGAGTAATTTTTCCCACATTTGAAGATAGCTTCAGCATTTTTGTGTTTTGGTTTGTTAAAGTAGTGGGATAACATCTTCCCAATGGAATTGGATAATGCTGCTATTTACTGGCTTGAGAGCATGGGACCCCACTGCTGCAATATTTGTTTCTTCAAAAGATGTGAGTGGCCTTTGATGTAAGCAACATGTCTTCAACTACTTAAGGAATTTTTTCCGAATTGTATGGATTAAAAGAATGGGAGTGCAGGGCTGGAGATTGAAATGGAAGAAAAGCCAGACAAGCAGTGCTCATCTCCCTTGAAGGCTTACCCTGGGGTGCCTGAATGTGTGTGGATGTAATCAAGATGAGATGAAAGGAGAAAGAAGTAGTATGTGTTTGAGGAAAGGAACCTGGATGGTCTGGCTCTGAGTGAAACTAAGGTCAGCAGTAAAGACGAGGAATGATTTGAGAATATCACAGGGGTAAAGTCAGGGGTTGATGTAAGGGCAAAAGCTAAGGAAGAGTAGCACTGCTGCTGAGGCAAGAGTTGTGGGAGTGTGAAAGAGTTTAGGGAAGTGTTCTCCAGACTGACGTGGGTAAAAATGAAAGTGAATTGTTAGAGATGGGTGATTATTTGTGCTTATGCACCTGGCCATGTGAACAAAGATGATGAGAGGCAAGAGTTTTGGGAGCAGCTGAGTGAGTGCATAAGCAGTTTTGATGCTAGAGACTGGTTAGTAGTATTGAGTGATTTATATACAAAAGTAAGTAATGTGGCAGTTGAGGGTATGATTGGAGGGACATGGGGTATTTAGAAAGGTAATTGGAAATGGGTAACAGCTTGTGGTGTTGTGTGCTGAAAAATAGCTGGTGATTGGGAATACCTGCTTTAAAAAGAGGGACATACCCAAGTAAACAAGTATGTGATCAGGAAAGATGGAAGGTGAGCATTATTGGATTGTATACTAACTGCAAGGCATGCAATGAAGAGACTGATGGATGTGAATGTGGTAAGATGAGCAGTTGGTGGGATGTCTGATCATTACCTGGTGGAGGCAACAATGAAAATTTGTAGAGGTTTTCAGTTAAATGGAAACGACATGGGTGAGAAGGGGTTGTGAGAGTGTCCTTGGAAAAGAGACTAGTGAAGAAGTATCAGAAAAGATTGAGTTTAGGATGGCAAAAGTTGAGAGTTGATGAAGCTAGGTTTAGAGTTAGTGAAGCTAGGAGAGTGGGTAAGGAAATGGAGGTAATTAGGGAAGCATTGCTGGCATGTGTGAGAGACATGTGTGGCTTGTGGAAGGTGGGAAGTGGGCAGGTGAGAAAGGGTAGTGAGTGGAGGGATGATGAAGTATAGTCACCAGTGACAGAGAAAAGAAGAATGTGTAGGTAGTACTTACAGAGAAGGAGTATAAACGATAGGGAGGTGTTCAAGAGAAAGCAGGAAGAGGTTGAGAAGAAGCTGCAGAGATTGAAAAAGAGGGCAAATGAGCTTTAGGGTGAGTGAGTATTGGTAAACTTCAGGGAGACTAAGATATTTTGAAAGGAGATTATGTGAAAAACAAGAGAAAAAATGGGAACATCGGTGAAAGGGGAAAATGGAGAAGTTTTAGCACGTAGAGAGATGATTGAGTGGGTATTTTGAAGGACTCTTGAATGTGTTTAATGAAGTGTGTTTTGGTTGGGGAGGTATGCAGAGTCGGAGAGTCATGGAAAGAGGTTTGTTGAAAGACTTGTGCAAGATGAAATGTAGCAAGGCAGCTGGAGTGGATGGTATTGCAGTTGAATTTCGTAATAAAGGTGGTTGACTGTGTTGTTGAGTGGTTAGTTAGGATTTTTTAACATAGAAATATAAGTTTGTTGAGTGTAGGTAAGTTGCATGGAAGGGTGGTGGCTGAGAGGATGAAGGCACGTATAGAGCTTCAGACTGGGGAGGAACAGGGGTTTTAGACGATGTGTAGATCAGTTGTATACTTTGAAGAATATGTGTTAGAAATATCTAGTCTAACAGAAGGATTTGTATATGGCATTGTGGAAGGTCTTACAAATGTATGGTACAGGAGGAGAGCTACTGGAAGGAGTAAGAAGTTTTTATTAAGATTATGAATCTTGTGTATGAGTGGGAAGAGGGGAGAGTGAGTGAATCCAGATGATGGTTGGTTTGTGGCAGGGATGTATGATTTCCATGGCTGTTAAATTTTTATATAAATGGGATGGTGAAGGAAGTTAATGCAAGATTCTTGGAGAGAGGCTCAAGTGTGCAGTCTCTAGGGGATGAGGGTGTCCTTGGAAAAGAGTAAGATGTTGTTTGTTGATGACAGCACAGGTGACAGATCTGAGTGAGAAAGTGCAGAAGATTTGTGTCTGAGTTTGGGAGTGGGTATGAAAGTTAGAAGTTCAGATTAAATGTGGACAAATGTAAGGTTATGAGGTTTAGCAGGGTAGAGGAGCTGGTTAATTGAGGTATGAGTTTTTGAATGGAGAAAATTTTGAGAATGTTTAGTGTTTTTGAAACCTGAGAGTGGACATGGCAGCGAATGGAACCATGGAAGCAGAAGTGAGTCTTAGGATGAGTGAGGGGGCAAAGGTTCTGGAAGCATTGAAGAATGTGTGGAAAAGAAGATCATTATCTGGGAGGATGAAAATAGGTGTTTAGAGGTATAGCAGTCCCAGCGATGTTGTATGGATGCAAGGCATGGGCTGTGGATGAGAATGTACTGTGGAGAGTAAATATGTTGGAAATGAAATGTTTGAGAGTAATATGTGGTGTGAGGTGATTTGATCAAGTAAATAATAATAGAGCAGCAGAGAGGTTTGGAAATAAGATGAGTGTGGTTGAGGGAGCTGAAGAGGGTGTGCTGAAATGTTGTGGACATAGGGAGAAAATGAGCGAGGTGAGGCTGACAAAGAGGATATGTGTGACATAAATGGAAGGGACAAGGAGAAAATTGGAGACCAAATTGGAGATGGAAGGATAGAATGAAATAGATTTTGAGTGCTTGGAGCCTGAGCATGTAGATAGGTGAAAGGCATGCACAGAATAAAACAAATTGGAGCAGTTTGGTATGCAGGGGGCGACGTACTGTCATTGGACTGCACCAGAGTGTGTGAAGCAGATGGGGGAAACCATGAAAAGGTCTGTGTTACCTGGTTGTAAATAGAGGGCTGTGGTTTCAGTGCATTACACATGACAGCTAGAGAATATAGGTGAGTAAGCGAGACCCTTCATTATCTGTACCTGGTGCTGTCTTGCTAAAGCAAGAAAGTGAAAATTATGAAAAATGGAAAAGGGAGTAGGGTATTACAGAAACAATTGAAAAATTACCTCATTTGTGCTCATCTACTGTCTAGGTGTCATGAATAATGTACTGAAACCATTGCCTATTGTCAACAGGCAAGCCCCTCAGACCATTCCATACTTTATCTTGATTCCTTCTTATGCATTGTTTCAGTTTATTGGGTATATGTCATTCACCAATATACAACATTTATCAAATTTACTGTATCCTTAGCACTTTTACCCTCCTGAATTTTTATGCTCAGCTCCTTAAAGCTTCTTTCACTCTGTCCTTTCATATCCTTCTTGGCTTCCCTTCCCTTTCCTCATTCCATTTCTGACATAGAGATTCTCTGTCTTTTTGACTTCTCTTCATTTGTTAGAATCATTTTAGCACACCATGGATGAGTGCCTTAATCAGCCTGCACTTACTACAGTGCATCTCTTTGTCATTTTGTACTTGATCATCCCTCCTTAAACCACTTACCATCATCTGACATTTCATATCCACCATGGCCATACTCTACCTCTTTTCTGTTTTCAAGGCCCAAGACTGGTGTATATACAACACTGTAAAGACTTGTATACCAACAGACAAACACGTCTTTGCCTTAAAAAACAGTGACTGTCTCTCCCTCATACTCCCTACCCCCTCCATTAACAATTAATTTTCAGGCTGGTTTTTGAAAAGTGTCAATTGTTCACTAAAAAGCTAGAATTATGGGTGTCTTCATTTCTTATTGTTTTCAAATTGAAATATGCCTTTTCTGTTTGACATTCATTTTCCCTAAGAATCATGTTAGATAATGAAAAAATGATGATTTGAATAAAAAAAAATGAGGAAAATAGAAAAGTCTTTCTGTAAATTATATAGATTAGAGGTATAACTGAATTAGTAAGAGATCAAAATTACTACAAAATGTAATGAATTTAGTTTAGGTAATAATATCCAAGTTATAAAGACACAGTTGATGTTACATACATTCTTGCAAAGTTAGCAGTTTTGTAATGAGAAATTAAAATGTTTTGTTTGTTTTTTAGCTAATTCTTCAGTTTATTATTACTGTATAGTCCATGACCCCTTTACCATCTTTCTACAGCTTCAAGGATGTGTGACAGTCAGTAGGAAGGAAAGGTTGGACTCCTATCGGGTGGAAAGTTCTTCAGCGAGATTGTATTCCAATGATAGAACTTCCCTTAAGATGACTTTTCACTCGCAGCATACCTGCAAACAATTAGAGTTTGGTAATGCCTCCTTCAATGGACATTATTGTACTTACAGTCAAAATACTAATTGTTTCTTTAGAAACAGATTCCAAATTAGATACAGGAAAGAATTTTGCAAAACTGTTATGTGGATGTAAATCTTAAGAACCATCATTACTGTGTTGTCCATTGAATTTTGGAATGCTATCTGAATCTGCTAAAGTTGAATCTTAGACATTTTCAGTCTTGTACCATTCACATGTAAAGCCCGGTTTAGCTATGGGTCAGGTGTTTCACTGTCCTCTTCCTCTACAACATCCATGTTCTAAGAAAGATCATCTGTCCTCATGTTTGCTGTCATAGTCTTCTTGTTGAATAGCTTTTTCTTTTTGAGTTTTTATTCTCTTCCTATTAACACCAGTCATAATTGGATATGGTGAGAAGAAAAAGTTTTTGTGGTAAACACTAACATATAACTGTCTTTTTCATGGCTTATTTCAATGCCACTGGCATGTAATATTAAGTATGGGGTTGGATACTATGATTTCTCAACATCACTGATCTGTAAAACATTATTTTTTTATACTTTATCACCATTTCCTGCATTAGCGAGGTAGCACCAGGAAACAGATGAAGAAAGGTACATCCACTCCCTTATACATATACAGTAGTCCCTCGATATTATGGAATTCGGAATTAATGGGCCGTGCAAATGATAATACATTAATTGATAATAATTGAAAAAATCTCAAACGCAGCACTGTACGCATTTCATATTGCACTTGTTTTTGGTAGCATGGGCTATACTTGCTTTGTTTCAGTCTTAGGGAGCTTTCACACCAGTGTGGCAGGAGGCAAGTGGCAGGTTACAAGTGATACAGTGATTTCAAACCAAGGTGACAAGTGACATGTGGCACGTGTACGATTTCCCTGCTCAGTTCATGAGATGTCAACATCAGATGATGATGGTGATATCATTCCTCTGATCAGTGTTGTGATCGCCAAAAGAAAACGAAGAAGAGATGGTGGATACATCCATATCTGAGAGAAAATTAAGGGATTCACAGTGCATATGTAGTTGCAAGGCAACTAGAACTGCATCCATAGAAGTTTCAGCAGCTTTACCGTATGAGTAAAGAGAAAAACTTCTAGGCCATGTAGTTCCCTGCCTTTCCCTGCTCATCCTTTGAGCTGTAATCTGGTGATGTAGCATCATACAAACACTTATAAGTTTCAACGTCTTGAACAAAGTTTGCGTTATATTGCCCAACTTTCTAGAAGAGGCATGTTGAATATCTGTTCACAAGAACATGAAGAAATCATGTACTCCACTCCACAGACTGCACAACAAAGGCAGTGTTGTCAAATGTGGCTGGTGAAAATCCGCTTGGAGACTTCAAAATCCGTTAGTTGTTTTTTGTTTGTATCTTTAATGTTATTTGTATTTACATCATCTTGGTTATTAATGACTTTGGTGTGAGAACTCCATTAAATTTGACAACGCTGGACAGAGGTGGCATGTCACATGCTGAAGGAAAATGATCCTGTCTGATCCCAGAGTGGCATCCAAGTGACATGTGGCACATGCAACATGTCAAACCATTCCTGTGAAAGCTCCCATAGTCTGTCTCAAGTTGCTGTGCTGTCAGGTTGTATACAGAGAATTATGACTTTATTAAATGATTATGCAATCCTTACAATTCAAAATGGCATCAAGTGATAGAGGAGTTAAAAGAAAGCATGTGAACTGTATATTGTACTACTGTATACTGAATCAAAAAATGGTTACATTTGATTTAAAGGACTTCTGGCATTAACGGACACCCCCTCCCCCCAAATAGTCCAGTAAATTGAGGGACTACTGTATACATATGCATATATCCACATAAACATGACACCTAGAGACTGAATGTGAACGAATGTGGCCTTTTTCGTCTGTTTCCTGGCGCTACCTCGCTGGACGCAGGGGGTGGTGAGGCTGTTACCTGTGGGGAGGGGTGGCGTCAGGAATGGGTGAAGGCGAGCAAGTATAAATATGTACATGTGTATATATGTATATGGATATGTATGTATATATGTATATGTCGGTATGTATATGTATGTATTGTATGTATATGTGCATGTATGTATATATGTGTGTATGTGAGAGGATGGATCTTTCCTTGTCTGTTTCCTGGCACTTACTTGCTAACTCAGGAAACAGCACTCAAGTATAATGATAAATAAATGAATATTTATAAATAGATAAATGAGGTGAGGGGAGTTGGTGAGGAATGGATGTATTTAGGGAAGCAGTGAAGGCATGTGCAAGAGATGCGTGTGACATGAGAAAGGTGGGAGGTGGGCAAATTAGGAAGGGTAGTGAGTGGTGGGATGAAGAACGAAAGTTGTTAGTTAAAAAGAAAACAGAGTCGTTTGGACGATACTTACAAGGAAGGCGTGGAAAGGACTGGAAGATGTATAAGAGAAAGCAGCAGGAGGTCAAAAGAAAGGTACAAAGGTTGAAAAAGAGGGCAAATGAGAGTTGGGGTGAGAGAGTATCATTAAACTTTAGGGAGGATTAAAAGATGTTTTGGAAGGAGGTAAATGATATGCGTATGGGAACATTGGTGAAAGGGGCAAGGTATTGCTGTTAAATTTATTAAGAAAGGGGGTGACTGTGTTGTTGATTGGTTGGTAATAATATTCATTGTATGTATGGCTCTTGGTGAAGTGCCGTAGGATTGGTGGAATGCATGTATAGTGCCACTGTAGAAAGGCAAAGGGGATAAAGATGAGTGTTCAAATTACAGAGGTATAAGTTTGTTGAGTATTCCTGGAAAACTGTATGGGAGGGTATTGATTGAGAGGATGAAGGCATATACAGAGTATCAGACTGGGGAGGAGCAGTGTGGTTTTGGAAGTGGTAGAGGTTGCATGGATCATGTGTTCTCTTTGAAGAATGTATGTGAGTAATACTTAAAGAAAAAGAGGTGGATTTGTATGTAGCATTTATGGATCTGGAGAAGGCCTATGATAGGGTTGATAGAGAGGCTTTTTGGAAGGTATTAAGAATATATGGAGTGGGAGATAATCTGCTGGAAGCACTGAGAAGTTTTTATCAAGGGTGTAAGGCATGTGTATGCGTAGGAAAAGAGGAGAGTGATGGTCGGTCTGCAGCAGGGGTGTGTGATGTTCCCATGGATGTTTGATTCTTTTATGGATGGGGTGGTTAGGGAGGTAAATGCAAGAGTTTTGGAGAGAGGGGCAAGTATGCAGTCTGTTGGGGATGA
>JAYMFT010131534.1:0-13020 GCA_038088735.1 Panulirus argus | reverse complement strand
CACCTTATTTACCTCCTTCCAAAACATCTTTTTATTCTCCCTAAAGTTTAACGATATTCTCTCACCCCAACTCTCATAAACAAAGTCAGTATATAACTATAAAGCAAAGCCTTTCACTTTTGGTTACAAGTAATAATAATGGTGTTTCCAAGCTATTAAAGATTTTCTTTAAAGTGAAAACTGCAACATTAATTAATCAAATAATATGTCTAAATTGTCAAATCATTATCATTTCAACCCAAAAACTATTACCTCCAATTCCCAACCAAATGACAAACAGAAAAGAAAGCAAAACTCACTGCCATTTCTGTTGAACCACTTTCGTCTGACATGCTTTCAGAGGATCCACTCTCATCTGATTTGCCATTCTCTTCAGAACTCATTTCCTTACCAGGGCCTGATACGTCCACAGGAATTATGGCAGATGTTACATCGGACCTTTCTCCGGAAGACTTAGTCTCTTCTGGCATACTTTCTGTTTCCTTATCATCTGCAGACCCCTCCTGTTATGAATTCAATGTTATCTTCTGCGATATCATTCAACAAAACTCAACAATAACAATTAGAGCTTACAGTTCCTCTTCCCTTTCAACTTTCCCATCTACATCAGTGAACCAACAAAAATTCTGAACATAAGTTATCATCTCATAAGGCAATATACTACAGGAATCCAAGAACAAAGTTGATTAATAATTCCTCTTTAAGTCATTCTATCACTACACAAAATCACTAAATATTATGAGTTAAGGACACATATTATCAACATAAAAATTCTCTCTAGTTTAAAAGATTTTCCCATTTCAGAAAGGCATAGTCTGAGTTAACAACATGCTGCACCAACTTCCACACATCTATCTTACTAACTACGCTCTCTAAAGACTAAATTAATTAAAAACTTATGGGAACAGCACCCAAAAGTTATCTGAACAAGTCATGAGATTTAACCTATAATAAAAATGTTAAAGATATCAAGATCATTTTCTCAAACATTTGCTTCTTTATCATGACTATATTCATTTTGGTATTTCTACAAGTATACTCATGTTGCTCGAGTTCTTACTTCACTGAGCTCAAACTCGCTTATGAGAGAGAAAAGTTACATATTCTGTCACCTGATGGCAACATAAGCATTGTTTACAGCCAGACCCACCCACATGAGAGGACTTTTACCAATTTACCCATTCTAGCATCTTCCTCAACTGTTTGTTTCTACACTGAGAAATGATTACCATATAACTGAGATATTTTAGAACCTGGTAATGACAATAGTGCAGATCAATTTTTGACTGAAAAGGAGACAAGCTTCAATGCTAACAATCTTCTAGTAATGTTGAGATGGTGGGCTACAGTTGAGCCATCATTTCCATTTCTCAAAAAAGCTGTCTTTTCTTTAGAATGCATACATGTTCTTTTACATATAAAAAAATCTGAAATCTAGTATGCTATCAATTGTTTCCAAAAAAGGTTTATCATATCTTTTACTTTTTTCCTACTATGCAAGATATCTATCTTTGGATAATAACAATGCTTTGAAAATGGTTTTCAAAAATCTTATATTTTCATTAAAATATTTCTTCTGCTACGTTGCCTACATGTGAATGCTTCAAAATTATAACTAACAAAAAAATTGTTTAATGATTCATTAAAATATTTTTTCTCCTACGATGCCTACAGGTGAACGCTTCAAAATTATAACATACTCTCCATACTCATTTTACATTTGTGATATCCACCTCTTCTTTAAATATTTTGAAAAAGACTTACCTCATCATCATTCTCATCACACCACAAATCGTCCTCACTCTCTAAATCGACACGGCTTCCCATGCCAAGCATCTCATCTACAACAAAGACAACGTACATCAGAAAAATTTATTAACATTTAAGAATGCTCAATCAAAGCTGTAGCAATGTTACTAACAAGCCATCCCAAATGACTGGAAGCCAGTCATAATATTAGTGCAAGCTACATTGACAATTCATCCTGGTAACTAGTGAATACCACCAGATGACACAATCTCCACTTTAAACCATCTCACCAATATAGGAGTCATAAATATCCTCTTTCAGTAAATTACAAAACATCCCTCTGCATAAGAAACACAACACTGTTGAAAATAAATTAATATTTTAGTAGACACTTCAAAGGAGCATAGTTAAATCACCAGATAGGTGTTATTGAGCCAAGCATTAATGTTCTTAACCACTCTTGTAGCACACAAAAAATACGAAAACAAACATCTTCAACCATCCTCACCTGTCCAAGGATATGGATGTCAACCAATATATCTCAATAAGGCTTGCTGTTACCCTTCATGCCTTTGTACAATCTAAGATATTATAGCCTACACACTGTTTGTGTTAACAGGCTCTACCTGCCTGTCATTACACCAATTGTAAAAAGCATGACTTTAGCGAGACCATAATGCAATCAATTAACAAAAAGGAGTACAGATTTGTAGGAGAATATCTTGCCCAAAAGGAGTTATCATCTCCCTGCTTCTAATTGCAGCACAGACTTTGTAAAGCTTGCTCACATTTCATCTGTTTCAGCTTAAAACTTTTAAATTATCTTTAATTTAAATGTAATGGATGTGGACAACCACATTCAAAACATGACCACTAATGGATACAGACATAATGATTAATACCAAGATGTATTCTTTAAAAAAAAAAAAAAAAAAAAAATTAAAGGTTTAACCAAAAGAATTTATCTTAGCATTTACAATGACATGTAAAGTATGACTCCAGATTTGTTATGATGCTTTGAAGTGAGGTTATTGCTACCTAATGGTGGCTTTTCTGAGATACAAATGGCTTGTTTGTATGTTCGGAAGCTGATAAACATTTGACTTCCATTAGGTTTGGAAAGTCTGACAATCACTACTTCTTCCCTTTTTTAATTCTATTTCATGTTTCAGTCAACAACTAACAAATCATGCAAGGTCAACTACCATGTGTTCTTATTACAGAATATAAAAACAAAAAGCTATATCATAGCTGCAAATAATCATCACACACCATCTCCACAGGGGTTGTTGTTGCAAGAGTCAAAGGAATATGGAATTATATTGCCATCACATTGTAATGCAGTTGCTTGCTTACGCCCTACATAACAAAGAACCTTCCGATGTTTGGTGCCACCACCACACTCCTTGTCACACTGAAAAAGAAAAAAATGCAAAAAAATTTTAATATCTTAAGACTAAATCACCAAGAACATTAGTATATTCCAGGGGCAAGCTTATGAAATAAATCTATATCATACAATTTTTCATGCAGGCATGGCATTGCCCCTACATGTTCAACCTCAAGTTTAGCTTGAACTCTACATATTATTCTGATACTGTATGACACCATGTACAATGAAATGATCTTTCTATGAAAAGTACTCTGTCCAAGGCAGTTACAAAATAAGGGTTCAAATCCCTCATGACAATGCCAATGCAGGAATGAACATTATTATAATTCAAAGTTTCTCTCTCACAGTATCCTTAAGAAAAAAAAGACTCAAAATTTCTTGCCACAAGTATTTCTTTAACAGTTCAAGTCTTAATTATAGTAACATATCAATGGCAGACAAATAAATCCAGAATACAAAAATGTGACATCTCGTATATACACACAATATTCCAAAAGTATAAATAATAAATTCACTGAATATCTTATAGATTTCATTTGCTGAATAACAATCAAAACATTCAACACATGCTTAACAAAATCAGAACACTCCCAACAGAATCCTACCTTAACATGCTCAGCATTCATTCTGTGCAGGAGCACTAACCCCTTTCCATCCATGGCATTCACAACTGTCCAACAACATCCACACTGAAATCAAAAGTTCACCCTCACCTCACACTTCATTAACCTATTTTCAGAGATCTTACTACCCAGCAACTACCACACTGATAGAATGTATTTGAACCAAAATGACTCTTCATACACTAAACACCACCACCTTAACCCAATCTTGAGCTCTATTCCACCAGATGTACAGCCTTTTGAAGTTACATTCTCCACACATGCATGAGGCACACTTTCTCATCTTTGCTCCAAACACCATTGCAAGCATGAAGATCTAACTTCAAAAATTAAGACAGCAACAATCTATTCCTCAAGAAAAACAAACCATCATCACACTACTTGACCTACAGTCCAAGCCAATAAACATGGCTGATATCCTTGGCGCTGCAGAACCTCCATATAAATGGATCCCTGGACAGGGGTAAGGAAGTGAATACTGTTGGTATCTATTTATTTATATCTCTCATACCTGTTGGTATACTTAAGTAAAACAATATGACCAAATAATTCTTAACAGTGCCCTCAATTCATTACAGGAAAAAGCAGTCACTTACCTAATGATGCAGAAAACATAAACCCTAACTATTCAGTATCATATGCAAACAATACTGTATCATTAACTTCAATTAAGTATCAAAGAATAAGTACTTAGTGCACCCCACAGTGCTGTAAACCAACTGCCCTTACAAGTCCCTGTTCCATTACATGGTTCAATGTCACTAAAGCATTTTTCAGTATTACATTTGTCATCAGGTACACGTGTGACAATCCCTTTTTCCCCACACGCCACAGAGAACACATCGAATTTTCATGCCTTCACCACAATCAGCAGAACACTGTAGAATTAGGTTTATTAAGATTTGTAAATCTTCCATAGTAATTCAGTTCTAACTATCTACGAATATCTTTATCACGTATGATTAATGAAAAAAACTGCAGACTGCTCCATACCTTAAAAGTATTGTCAAGTGAACATTAACATTTACAAAGTAAATGAATCAGTATACAAGTGAAAATATGGACATAAAAGAACATGAAAACAAGCTCTGATGAAGGAAAATATTCATTTCTATGGTGATGTAGAACAAAAAACAATACCTAAAGGATCTTTAGTTTTTAATATTTACAGTATGCCTTCTTAAGTCATAAAACCCAACATTTCTGTGTAATGGTCCCCATACTCCTTATGCCTCTAATTTTCAAGCCTAGAAATCTTTGATATTTCTACTCTGACCATTAAACAGCAATATCTATCAAACATCAGGCTGAGGGAAAATATTACATGTTCCAAATCTTTACATGAAATTTTCTTTTCTCCTTCAACAAAACTTTCATGAACACTTCGCCACAATGTTTTGAAAATCTAAAGTAATATGTGTAAGTCTGCTTCACTGTTTCCCTCCGTTCAGGTTGATCTATCTTCCTATCTGTCTATATTTCTGATGCCCATTCCCTCTGGGAACTTCCATCAAGGGGGTGACCACAGAAAAAGTCTACACTTATGCATGCCCTTACATTCCTACCTCATGTATACCATTCTATGCATTCTTCTACCATTCTTCTCCCTCCAGTACTCTTCCACTCTATTTTCCCACGTCACAGATGGGCTTCCTCTCACACCAACCCCTTCAATTGTACTATTATACACTCTCTTTGTAAACCCAGGTAGATAAGCACTTCTGATAGAAAATGAAAAAAGATTCCAACAATAAAGCAAGTTTATTTATCTATCATCCTTGATCGCTGTTTCCCACGTCAGCGAGGTAGCGCCAGTAAACAGATGAAGAAGGACACATCCACTCGTATACACACAAATATATGTTTTTTCATATATTTTTGCCTTTTCCTGCATTAGCGAGGTAGTGTTAAGAACAGAGGACTAAGCCTTTGAGGGAGAATCCTCACTTGGCCCCTTATCTGTTCTTTTTTTTGAAAAGCAGAAACTGGAGGGGATGATTTCCAGCCCCCCGCTCCCTCTCTTTTAAGTCGCATCTTACAACACGCAGGGAATACGTGGGAAGCATTCTTTCTCCCCTGTCCCCGGGGATAACACACACATATATACATACCAATATATACATATATACACATATACATATTTATACACATTGTGTTAAACCTTAATTACAATCACTTTTTTCAGTACTATGGGAAATCTCTGCAATGAGATCTTTCAATGCATATGAAAATTCCTCCATTCTACCTTTAACAAGATACAAGGCTTAAAATGTACAACCCATATTCATTGCAAATGAAAAGGGTCATTCAAGTTGATTGTCAGTGTAATAAGCCTTTACTCTACATTTTTGTTCTCAAAGATAATTATCAATTCCTATGACTGCTGGGTGGTGTATCATTTTCTCATATACTTTTGTTTACCATCTGAAATCATACCAATGACACTTTTCAACATGACCAGTAACTTCAAAGGTTTAGATGGATGACTATTACTGTCTATTTATAAGCTTGAAGAGCTAATGTAACAACCTAAAAATATCATATTTCAAAACTCACTAATTGCATCTTTCCTAAAGTATCACTTGCTAATTCATCATAAAATCAAAACAGCAGATATGGATACTTACTGTATTCCACTCTGAGGCATACCATTGGTATTCACAATCTGTACAATCAGTACAGTTATGGCTGGTTGGTGGCACTCGAGATGGAGAACAATATTCTTCTTTTACAACGTTACCTTTGTTGCTTACACACAAAACAGACTGGGACTCCTTCTCCAGGCAACATTTGTTGCTACACTGTAATTAATATAAGATTTACCAAAAGCACTGAGGTCTGTAAGAAAATACATTCAAAAAAATCATTCTTTCCAAGTCATTTAAAATACAATCATTTTTAACAGTTCCTTCAAGCAAAGAATCCAACAGTTCATTATATACCATTCTGAGCTAAATGAAAATAATTTCATAGCGCATAAAAACAATACGAGATAGTGTAATATCAGTCTGCATTATCAAAAACTGGAAGCTGAGGATAATTTAGCTATATGGAAGTAAAGTTTAGTAAGGATGGTTGAGGGAAAGCTGATGATTATAGCAGTCTTGCAAGGAACAAAATTGCAAGTGTACTGAAGCTTTGGAAAAAAAAATCTATTCAAAAGAGCTACTAATATAAATCACTAATTTAAACCTACCCTTGTCCATTCTGAAGCAACCTAGTCGAAACCATTACAGGGAATACCTTCACATGGTTCCTCGAATGCATGTTTCTCCTCAGTAGAAGCACTGTCATCCAATACTCTGATCTCACCTTCTGATGTCACATGACATCAAACTTTCCAACACTGGCGACCAACACCACATAACTTGTTGCACTACAGATATATGGTACAAAATGTTAGTTGGTTGCACAACAGAGATATCATGCATTTTGTAAGAATAAAAAAACAAAAAAACTACTCATGCATCATCTAAAAAAATAAAATCAAATCTATTACTTTAAATCTTAACTCTTAAGAAATAGCAATAATTGATGTAAACATGGATTAATCTAATTTGATCACTAATATTAGACAAACATTTATATTAATTTCTGATTGCCTATTAACCAAGGGTGACAATGTGGAATAATCACGGAACTGAGAGGTGTGCCTGACTTGTCATATTTCTATCTCTGTGTGCTACTCCATTTCTCAATATACTGTATGATGGCCCAAGCTTAATCATAGCACATTTTCTTTTCTTCCTAAACTGTTTCTCCCCATTTCAAAATCTCCTTATTCATTATTCCTTTCGTACCATTTTTGGTCTTAATCGCACCATCTACTTTCTCTTCAGTTTATCTATTCTGGTTGTCCCCTACTATTTCTACAGAGTGTTTTCTTGTCTTGGGTTTCATGGTTGACCCTCTAAACATTTGAAAGAATTATTCTCCTATTTATCTGGTTTTTGGTACATTGTACAGTATTATAGGTAGTAAGTAAAGACTGAATGTTTGCATATGGGGCCAATGTTCATTTCTTCCTGATGCTACAGTGCTATAATAGGAAAGACAATCAGGTCTGATACTACACTGTTATAAAAGGAAAGACAATCAGGTATAAAAATAAAATATCTGGTATTACTATCATTATCCCAAAGTGTCTTTGAAGGTAAACAAGGGAGGCAGGGGTGGGAAATGGAAATCCACCCTTCCTTATTATCTCTCTAAAAACAAAGAAAGAACTAAGAGATGATATTTTCACGAAGCCTCAGTAACCTGTTCCTGACGCTACATTGCAAAGGCAGGAAACATCAAAAAAATTCTCTTAAAAACAAAAGGAAGGAAATCTAGGTTTCTAAATCTTCAATCCTAGCTAATTTCTTGATTACTGTTCCATTTTTGACATACAGTGCCTTATGTGGAGGGAAGACCAAAACCATACAGCATATTCCAATCAGTCTGACATACAGCTTGAAAACAGTTTTAGATACACCCTATCCTAATTCTTAAAGGCCATTCTTAGAGTCACTGTCATATAATTTATTTCCCTGATGTATGACAAATAATCTGCCAAATAACAAATCTGGGGTAATACATATTCCAATATGTCTTTGCTGATGGACTTAATCAATCAATACCTTAAAAAAATTCACATGAAATCTTTTACGTTTTCTTGTCCAACCTTCAATCTGTAGAGAAGGATAAATACTGCATTAAGCTCTATGTGATTACCTATTAGTATGGTATGGAATAAGAGTTATACACCTGTAGAGCCCTCTTCTTGGAATTCCTTATTTAAGCTGAGATTTTTACCATTAGTCAGGATTTCTATGTAATACTATAATCATTTATTAGCATTCACTCTAAATCTAACATCATATTCATATGTACATTCATGATAAAAAATAATGACTACATTTTTTCTTATTTAAACAAAAATCTTAGGAGCAAATAAAATACATGATACTGGTGTCCAATCTCCCACATGCCATGATGAACATATTGAATCCTTGTTACCCTTTCTTACAGTCTATGGCTTTTGTCCTTGGAATGTATCACACAGTGAATCATTTACAATGGATAAATGTCCCTCTGCAAATTTCTGACCACAGTACACATGACAGAATTGCCAGCCAGGAGTTCCACATGAACTAGTGCATGGTGTCCACTCTCCAGTATCCAACTACAAAAATATTTACAATATACGAGTCTCATTATCCTTACAAAAACTATACCTAATGCCATCAGAAAGCAATATGATGTATGCTTCATAAAATTTCATAATGGCATATCAGATGTGTGGCTTTTGTTACAAGTTACTGTTCTTTTGCAATGAACCTAAAAGCAAAAGAAAAGCTTTTACCATAAGAATTATAAAAAGTGGTAAAAGTCAAAACAAGGCAGGATTCTGAAATGATATAATTGTATGTTGCAAAACTACAGACAAAGTAAGAAAGTAGAGTACATCATAAAGAACACGGTTATAAGGAAGAACAACTCTATAATGATGATTCTAACAAAAAAGGAAATAGAATAGAGCATTTTCTTTAAAAAAATATACTAAAATCTGAAGGGAGTGTGCATCTACAGGGTGAATCTGTGGCATAAGAGTATGTATAATTACTAATCCATACAGTACTGGGAATTCTACACTCATGGGACTCCATCTTCAAAACCCTCTCTCTCTCTATTTGGACCCTAAAAAGCCCATAGACACCAGAGGTCGCAACTTGTGTCGATTTTAGGCTCAAAAAAGCATCCTGAATGACTATTATTTTGCCTCAATAATTTTATCTGGACCCTGAAAAGCTCCCAGACACCACAGGTCTGGCCCTGTGTTAATTTTAGGATCAAAAAAGCATCCTCAATGACTCAGGTATTTTACCTCAATGATTATATTTGGACCCAGAAAAGCCCCCAGTCACCATAGGTCCATACCTGTGTCGATTTTAGGCTTAAAAAACATCCCCAATGACTTTCGTATTTTACCTTAATGATTTTATTTGGACCTCAAAATGCCCCTAGACACCACAGGTCCAGACCTGTATTGATTATAGGGTCAAAAAAGCATCTGCAATGACTCTGGTATTTTACCTCAATGATTATATTTGGACCCAGAAAAGCCCCCAGGCACCACAGGTCCATACCTGTGTCAATTTTAGGATTAAAAATCATCCCTAATGACTCTTAATATTTTTCCTCAATGATTTTATTTGGACCCCAAATTGGCCCTAAATACCACAGGTCCGGACCTGTGTCGATTTTAAGCTAAGAAAAGTATCCGCAACGAATATGGTATGTTACCTCAATTCTTTTATTTGGACCCCAAAAAGCCCCTAGACACCAGAGGTCCACACCTGTGTGGATTTTAAACTCAAAAAGACATCCCAAATGACTCTGGTATTTTACCCCAATGATTATACTTGGATCACAAAATGCCCTCAGATACCACAGGTCCGGACCTTTCTAGATTATAGGCTCAAAAAAGCATCCGCAATGAATCTGGCGTTTTACCTCAATTTTATTTGGACCCTAAAAGCCCCAAGACACAACAGGTCCGGATCTGTGTCAATTTTAAGCTCAAAAAGGCATCCCGAATGACTCTGGTATTTTATCCCAATGATTTCATTTGGACCCCAAAAATCTCCCAGACACCATAGGTCCGGACTTACGACAATTTTAGGATTAATAAAGCATCCCAAATGACTCTGGTATTTTACTTCAATGAATTCATTTGGACCCCAAAAAGCCCCCAGACACCACAGGTCCAGACCTGTGTCGATTTTAGGCTGGAAAATGCATATCAAATGACTCTGGTATTTTACCTCAATGAATTTATTTGTATTACAAAAGGCTCCCTGACATCAGAGGTCAGGACCTGTATTGATTTTAGGCTCAAAAAAGCATCCTGAATGACTCTAGTCTTTAATCTTAATGATTTTATTTGGACCCCAAAAAGACCCCAGACACCACAGGTCCAGACCTGTGTCGAATTTAGGCTCTAAAAACCAACCAAAATGACTGGTATTTTACCTCAATGAACTCATTTGGACCCCAGAAAGCTCCCAGACACCACAGGTCCGGACCTGTGTTGATTTTAGGCTCAAAAAAGCATCCCGAATGAATCTGGTATTTTACCTCAATGATTTTATTTGGACCCCGAAAAGCCCCCAGACACCACAGGTCTGGACCTGTGTCGATTTTAGGCTCAAAAAAGCATCTCGAATGAATCTGGTATTTTACCTCAATGATTTTATTTGGACCCTGAAAAGACCACAGACACAACAGGTCCGGACCTGTGTCGATTTAGGATCAAAAAAGCATCCTCAATAACTCTGGTATTTTACCTCAATGATTATATTTGGACCCAGAAAAGCCCCCAGTCACCATAGGTCCAGACATGTGTCGATTTAAGGCTTAAAAAACATACCCAATGACTCTCGTATTTTACCTCAATGATTTCATTTGGATCCCAAAAAGAAACCAGATACCACAGATCCAGACCTGTGTTGATTTTAGGTTCAAAAAAGCATGCAGAAAGAATCTGGTATTTTACCTCAATAATTTCATTTGGACCCTAAAAAGCCCCTAGACACCAAAGGATGGGACCTGTGTCGATTTTAGGCTCTGAAAAGCATCCCAAATGACTCTAGTCTTTTATCTTAATTATTTTATTTGGACCCCAAAAATCTCCTAGACACCATAGGTCTGGACTTATGACAATTTTAGGATCAAAAAAGCATCCCAAATGTCTCTGGTATTTTACCTCAATGAATTCATTTGGACCCCAAAAAGCCCCCAGACACCAAAGGTCCGGACCTGTGTCGATTTTAGGCTGGAAAATGCATATCAAATGACTCTGGTATTTTACCTCAATGAATTTATTTGGATTACAAAAGGCTCCCTGACATCAGAGGTCCGGACCTGTATTGATTTTAGGCTCAAAAAAGCATCCCGAATGACTCTGGTATTTTACCTTAATGATTATATTTGGACCCAGAAAAGCCCCCAGTCACCACAGGTCCATACCTGTGTCGATTTTAGGCTTAAAAATCATCCCCCATGACTCTAATATTTTACCTCAAAAAGGCCCTAGACAACACAGGTCTGGACCCGAGTCGATTTTAAGCTAAGAAAAGTATCCCCAACGAATCTGGTATGTTACCTCAATTCTTTTATTTGGACCCTAAAAAGCCCCTAGACACCAGAGGTCCACACCTGTGTGGATTTTAAACTCAAAAAGACATCCCGAATGACTCTGGCATTTTACCCCAATGATCATATTTGGATCCCAAAATGCTCTCAGATACCACAGGTCCGGACCTGTGTTGATTATAAGCTCAAAAAAGCATCTGCAATGAATCTGGCATTTTACCTCAATTTTATTTGGACCCCAAAAAGCCCAAAGACACAACAGGTCCGGATCTGTGTCGATTTTAAGCTCAAAAAGGCATCCCGAATGACTCTGGAATTTTATCCTAATGATTTCATTTGGATCATAAAAAGACCCAAGATACCACAGATCTGGACCTGTGTTGATTTTAGGATCAAAAAAGCATCCTCAATGACTCTGGTATTTTACCTCAATGATTATATTTGGATCCAAAAAAGCCTCCAGTCACCACAGGTCCAGACCTGTGTCAATTTTAGGCTCAAAAAACATCCCTAATGACTCTAGTATTTTACCTCAATGATTTTATTTGGACTTCAAAATGCCCCTAAACACCACAGGTCCGGACCTGTGTCGATTTTGAGCTCAGAAAAGCATCCACAATGAATCTGGTATGTTACTTCTATTATTTTATCTGGAGCCCAAAAAGCCCCTAGACACCAGAAGTCAGGACCTGTGTCGATTTTAAACTCAAAAAGGCATCCCGAATGACTCTTATTTTACCCCAATGATTTCATTTGGATCCCAAAATGCCCACAGGTCCGGACCTGTGTTGATTATAGGCTCAAAAAAGCATCCGCAATGAATCTGGCATTTTACCACAATAATTTTATTTGGACTCCCAAAAGCCCCTAGACACCAAAAAGGCATCCAGAACGACTGGTATTTTATCCCAATGATTTCATTTGGATCCCAAAAAGACCCCAGATACCACTGATCTGGACCTGTGTTGATTTTAGGTACAAAAAATCATGCAGAAGTAATCTAGTATTTTACCTCAATTGGAGGTGGAAAGATGGAGTAAAAGGGATTTTGAGCGGTCGGGGCCTGAACATGCAGGAGGGTGAAAGGTGTGCCCGGAATAGAGTGAAATGGAACGA